>CM034463.1:23768828-23867362 GCA_019925255.1 Litchi chinensis | reverse complement strand
AATATTAGGGTTTCTTTGTTCTCCCAATTTGTAGAGACATACAACAATTTCACAAATTAGACACACTTCTCTTACAACTTTTCAATAATGCAACAATATATATATATATTGAAAGACTTTCTAGAATTACAAAACCCATCCAAATATGAAATTACAAAATAACCCCAAACAACTACATACATAAAATTACATTTGAGACATATATTGATAATCTCCATCTTGTCAAAAAGAAAATTCAACCCTTGAAAATTATTGGATAACACACCTCCACCTTGACGAGAAATCCCTCGTCTCAACACATCTCAACACACCTCAGGTGGTGAGGTGACCACTTGAAATCAACAAAAGCAAATGTTTAATAAGCTCAAGCAATGCTCAAACTTGTCTCTTGAAACCGGTTTGGTAAGCATATCAAATGTGTTTTCGTTCGTGTGAACCTTTTTAATGAAGATTTCACCTGAAGCAGTCCAATCTCTTATTCTATGGAACTAGATGTCAGTGTGCTTGATTCTTGCATGGAACACTTGATTCTTTGTTAAAGCAATGACATTTTGACTATCACACTTAAGCAACACTATATTTTGCTTAACTCTCATATCATTCACCAAACTCCTCAACCTTCGGATGCACTACAACCTTTGATGCAACATTCACTGTAGGGCTTGACTCGACTCTCTTGCCTTTTTTTATCTTCGCTTTAAGCTTTCTATACTCCTATTTATAATGCTTTTTCTTGCCACAACCATAGCACTTCACATTTTTCTTTCTAGACTTCGATCTAGAGTTTTTCGTCGACCTACTTCTTTCTTTTGTTCGACTCTACTCACTAAACTCCTTCACCAAGAGTCCTTCACCTTGAGCTTCCCTCTCCTTTGCCTTATCCAATTTTACATAAGAAATTATATCGGAAACAACAGCATCAAATTCAAAAATGTCATTGCATACCAACAAAGTAGTCCTAAAATGCTTGAAGTAATCTGGTAAAGACCTCAACAACAACAGAGTTTTATCATCCTTCTCATACTTCATATTAACTTTGTTAGACCACTAATACACCAGTTAAACTCATTCAAGTGTGCTATCACATCTTCGCCCTTCTCCTTTGTTAGACCAAAGAATTGATCTTTTAAAATGAATTTGTTAGACAAAATTTTTTCGATGTAGAGCTTCTCTAGCTTCTCTCATGTGTCTTTAGCATTTTTCCCTTCCATGAGATTACAAATCACTTCATCAGAAAAGTGTAACTCTATAAAACTCATAGCCTTCTCATCCAATATTGTCCATGACTCCAGAGACATATTCCTAAGCTTGGATTCAACTCCGAAATTAAAAAAAAAAAAAAAAAAAAAAAAACAAGTCTTGTTGGATGGGGATATCCTTCATCTTCCTTTACCATAATGTAAAATTTGATTTTCCATCAAATGACTTTACTTCACTCCATCAAAGCATCCGGACATTGTGCTATTCCTCTCGGCCATACAAACAATCTTGTCTAATCTAGTGCTTTGATACCACTTGTAGGAGGAAGGTGCAACAACAATCAAACACACTAGTGCTCTCTTAAAACTTTTATTGAACACTTGGTGGACTACTCCAATAACACTAGTAACACCTAAAATCTTGTATGAATGGTCATACAAATACAACAAGTAACACAATATAATGACAAGAACACAATAAAGCTAAAAGCAAATCAACTACAACATAACACAAAAGATTTTTACTTAGTTCATCAATATGACTACATCCATGGAGGTCACTGATTTCACTAGTATGAAAATAACAAGGTTACAAGAGATCACCTCTACCTCCAAGCTATCTTCTCCCTCTAGCTTTCAATGTTTCAACCTCACAAGCTCTCAATGTTAGGGGTTTTTTGTTCTCCCAATTTGTGGAGACACACAACAATTTCACAAATTAGACACACAACCCTTTCAATAATACAATAATATATATTAAGTGATTTTCTAGAATTACAACAAAGCCCATCCAAATATAAAATTACAAAATAACCCCAAACAACTATACACATGAAGTTATATTTGAGACATACATCAACGGTATGTTGAATGTATGGCAACAAGGGCAAATGACAAATTATCATGGGCACAATAGCAATATAACCTTCTTTGGTATATAAAAGGAAAAAATCTAAAAAACCTCTAAAGTGGAAAATAATATCATTAAATCTCATTTTTTTAGAGTAAAGATTTTTTGTAAATTTTTTGTTTATGGTAATGTTTTTATGAGAGAAATTTTAGTTTAAGTGATGAATGAAAGAGAAAAATAAAATTATTTTAAACATACACTATTTTTTTGCTGCTGATGTGTACTAAATTATCAAAAATTAAAAAAAAATAACAAAGAATCCTCACTTCATTTTGTAATATGAAAAATGAGTAATTTCACATTAGTTTCATTTGAGGAATATTCTAATTAGGTATTCTTAGGATGCCTTTTTCACTGTGCCTACACATGAGAGAAACAGAAAACAACAAGTTTAATTTTTTGTTTCTTTTTTTCTTATCACTCTGAATTTCAAACAAATCCTCTCTTTCTAATTTCATCCACAAAAGGCCCACCAATATTATTTTTAGAATGTGACAGGGCTACATAGTTCTTCATGTATCATTTTTATCATCTAGCTCTTCAATAGAAATGGAGAAATTGAATGGGGACGCTAGTGGCAATCCTATTCTCTCTTCCTAGTTCCTAGCTAGCTTATCACTCCACAAAGTCTCCAAATTTGAAAGTCCAACAAGAAATCATAACAAACCCTAGCAGTGTTTCATTGAAAACTTAAAAGTTATAGTTTTCCAATGACTTGGAAACTTGTGGCTCAATATATATGGAGAGTATCGATAGTGTGAAGAAGAACAAAGAGACTTAGTTTTAGTCCACCAATTTAGATGCGTATGTAAGTGAATTAGCTCTCACAAAGGGAGAGGCCAAGTCGCATTTTAACTCTGTAGATAACTTGCCTTCTGCTTGCCGTAGTGTAACAACTAAACCATCATTGATGATGCACGGGTGACAATGAGTCTGCATTGCAACTATCACAAATGGCGACACTGTTGAAACAGACATTGATGACTAGAAAGATAATGCAGTCCCTTAAACCTAACCATGTGGTAGTGAAGATATATATTTGGCTTGTATTGTAGCACAATTCGTGACTATCGTGAAAGCAAGAAAAAATTGTCTTAATAGTATTGTGTATGGAAAGTTGCGTTACTACGTAATAATATTTGTTATAGATATATTACTAATACATTCAATAAATGATATGTGAGACTTCGGGTAGTGGTCCAGTAGACCACTATCACCCTCTACTTTTAAGAGGCAGTGAGTTCTACACTCATCCTTCATACATGTGGGTTGTCTCCTTATTTGATGTGGGTTGTTTCATTTCACTTTATGGGAGTTGTTTCCTCAGTTGTGTCACCAGAGTTATATCTCCTTTGATCTTGACTGCCTCCTAAACTAGTACCCATACTTAGAAAAAAAAAATGATATTTAAGATTTTTATAAGAGTCCAAACTTTATATTACAATTTTTAATTTTGATGTAAAATTTAAAGAATAATTATGGAAGTAATTACATTTTCCGTATGGAGTTTATAATGATTATTAACATGTAATTGTTAATTAAACTTTGTACCTTGATTATGGAGTAAATAATATATATAATTAAGAGTCTTTGTCTTATCCTTGCATATACGAAAACGGAGTCAATGTACATGTATGAGGTCAATTATGGTGCAGTATGAAAAAGCTGAACAATGGCTACAGGTCATTATATATATAAGATATTATCTTGGTGGACTCTTCAGAAATTGTGGTCGAAAAAGGTCACAGGTGGGGTTCCACAGAGTCCCTAATAAATCAATGTCTCCATTGACATAGAGGATACTTTAAGAGCATGTACGAATACAATTAAATTCCACTGAATGTGATTGAATTGCTAAAACATCACTAGGCTCTTCGGGCTGTAATTCAGGTTTTCTTAGTTGTATCTGGAAATTTCTTGCATGTCCAAGTCCCGTGGCTGTTAAAGATTGCAAATATTAATAATAAATAATAAATAAGGAAAAATGGATTTGATGTGATCCCAATAAATTATGGTGAATCTCGGGGGTTGAGCTTCCCAGGAATGACGAAGCTATATGGATTTTGTATCATAAATTTTAATCTTATTTGAGCATTGGCAATACAATTATCTACTTTGAGTTGAATTTTTTATTACATAAGATATATAGATAATACAATAAAAAAAAAAATCATCTTAAATATAATTATTTAACTCAAATATAAAGCTGTGCGGCGAGAAAATTCTTAAATAATATGAAGGTAGGTTTCTTAATTAAAAAACTCTCATAGAAATGTTAACTAAAATTCTTAAACCTTTCAACCAATTGAAAATATGAAATTTCATTTTATTCTCTCTCCTCTTAATTGTAAAATAGAAAAGACAAGAGAGTGTGACAAATTTTATAATGAATATTTTGTTTCTGATAATTGCCTTAAAAATAAAAATATACATTTCATTTTTTTAATGGATCTATATTAAAATAAATTATTGAAGTGTCACTAATAGAAACTTAAGAATGCATAACATGGTATCAAGAGTATGACTATGAATGAATCACAGAGCAAAGATTTTCTATTAATTATTTATTTATTTTTATTAAATTTTTGATAATGTAGTAATACATAAGAATAATATAAGTGGATGATCATATGAAGATAGGTTTCTTAATTAAAAAACTCCCATAGGAACATTAATTAAGATTCTTAAATCTTTCAATCAATTAAAAATATAGAGATTTGTTTTATTCTCTCTCCTCTTAATTATAAAATATAAAAGATAGGAGAGTGTGACAAATTTTATGATGAATATTTTATTTAATTATTTTGTGAAAATAAAGGATTTATATTAACCACAAAGACCACCATAATGGTGAGAATAAAATACATCAGAAGCTGCCAAATCATGCAGCCAAAGAGGGAAGGCAGAAAGCCATACAGTAGATGTGTTGAAACCAAGAGTCCAATTTGCTATACATTGAGCAGTTTGGTTATAGTGCCTATGAACAAAAGTAACAGGGCCTATGTGATGTGAGGAAGAGATGAATATTTTGTCTTTGATAATTGCATTAGAGATAAAAGTATACATTTCAATTTTTTTTTTGCTAAAGTGAAGTTATATTAATATAAATTGTTGAAGTGTCACTAATAGAAATTCAAAAATACAAAACATGATATCAAGAGTATGACTATGAATGAATCACGGAGCAAAGATTCTCTATTATTTACCTATTTATTTATACTAAATTTTTATTATTTAGTGATACATTAGAATGATATATGTGGATGATTAGGATTATTAAATTTTTTTATTTTTAATATATTACTCAAACTTAAATTCGTTTTATAAAAAAAATTTAGCACAAATAAAAAAATTAACAGCCAAATCTTTGGTCTGAATCACAACCCGTTTGACATAAGAGTTCGAATCAAATCAAAGCATAAAATTTTGTCATAATTGCATAAACAATGGGACCGGAGTATGCATCTCCAAATTTCTTCCAAGGCGTGGAGCACGAAACTCTCCAAATTCCAAAGCCACAAAAGTGAGTCAAATTGACCGTGTCGAGTACTGTGACAGATGGAAATGACTTGCATCACTAGGCCCAAATTATGGTCAAGTTTGGGCCAAGATTTTCATCATGGACTTCACTTCCTACCCTAAATGGTTTGGGCTTGACTTCATGCTTCAGTAGTTGTCAACTCGATCCAGATTATGATTTTTTTTTTGAAAAATCCAGGTTATGATGTTGATCACTTGATGTGGTAATTGATGCTAGCCATTGCTTTCTACGAGAGTTCTTTGTAGAGTAGGATTGTGTTTATCAACATAGTGTTTCATTTATATAGGTTCGTTCCGATAGGATCAGATAAAATCCAAACACTAAAATTATCCATTATTAGATAAAACAATACATACTCGTAAATATGGGTATGCAATGCTAAATTCAGTCAGGAAAGTATATTATTGCAAGATCTTTTCAGAATTCCTATCATTAGAGATTTGCAAACACCCCCTATGTTTTTACTTTATAAAAAATACTATCGTCTTGATTTTGGTTTAGATTAAAACCCTTTGGACAAGAGCGGAGCTGACGTGGGGCATGCCATGCCCGACCAGTCACCTCAAACATTAAAGGAAGAATCCTTAAAAAGCCCCAACTTTTGTCTTAAAAGAAAATTCCAAATCTTTCAAAAATACCCAATCACACTTTCCATTTGAAAATGTGATTGTCATTAACAGGTTAAGGGTAAGATGATAAATAAAGTCTTTAATTAAATATGAGTCAATAAAAATAATAAAAAATATATAATTAAATTAAATTAAAAATAAAAATTTAATTCAAATGTGAACAAAATTTAAATAAAAATTAAACATTTAAATAAAAAATTTAATTCAGCAATCTCTCACAAAATCAATCAAATATCACAATCTCACACAAGATCCCAACATCATCAATCTCTCACAAACATCATCACTGGAAATTAAAAATAAATAATTAAAAAAAATTATTCTTGATACTAATGTTCTCCATCTGTAAAGAACAATAATGTTCTTCAACAAACGTCAAAATCACCCAATTCAAAAAATAAAAAGCTACAAACTTATTTGGGTTTGTCGAACCTAGATGGAAGAAGAAGAGGAATAAAGAAAAAGGCCTTTGATCCTCCTTATTGTCTACTAGCTTCATGCCTTGAAAAGGTCTCCT
The DNA here is from genome assembly GCA_019925255.1 of Litchi chinensis. Taxonomy (NCBI): domain Eukaryota; kingdom Viridiplantae; phylum Streptophyta; class Magnoliopsida; order Sapindales; family Sapindaceae; genus Litchi; species Litchi chinensis. The sequence goes on along the minus strand of CM034463.1, from coordinate 23,860,566 downwards.
TGTCTGTTGTCGACACCATCGCTTTAGGTGAAATTGCTGGATTTGAACCTAGATTGAAGGATTGTTGTTTGAAGATGAAGTTGGGGTTGAGTGAGAAGAGAGAGTAAGTGAAAGGGATTGAATAATTTTTTTCGAAAAAAAGTTTTTAATTCTTTCCAAATTAATATCCACTATTTACCTAAAGATGAACAGTAGAAATCTGGTGAATATTTTTTTTAATTTTTTAATTTTTTATGTTTATGTTTTAATTTTTTTAATAAATTAATCTCCATTAAGATGGATGATGGAAATCTTGTGAATAAATTTTTTTATGTATTTTTTAATTTTTGATTAATTTTTATTTTTTAAAATTAATCTTTATCATTCATCTTATAATGGACAACGAACAAATTTTTTTATTTAATTTATTTAGTTTTAATTAAGTTTAAACTAGGGGCAAAGAAGTCATTTAGTGATCAAAGTCAATTTTCAAACTGAAAGTATAACGACAGAGTGGAAAATAAGTATTTTCAAAAGGTTGGGTTTTTTTTTTTAAAATTATTATAGGAAAAGTTGGGGGGTTGTCTAGAATTCACTCAACATTACATAAAAATAACAATGTATTATTTTTATTTTTAAAAATTAAAAGGTTGTATATGATTATTTTTTACTTTTTTTTTTTAATAATATCTTTTCTATGTATCATATTTTTATTCTCCACTTTTGATGATACAAAAATGTATTTATATTTAAATTAGTGAATTCTAAACTTTTTTATTAAACTATTACTTTTTTTTTTTAATTCTTTGTTTTTATAAATTGTAATTTTTGTTTTCTAATTTAACCAACCTCTAATTTGTGAACTTTCCTTGTCTAAATTTATAGCATCAAACTTATCAAATTAGGATATTTCAAGTAATTTTTTTATCTCTCTCTCTCTCTCTCTCTCTTTTCCCCTCTACAATAGTGTTGATTTTGTTATTTTATTAATCTAATTTTTAAAAAATTTTTAATGATAATATAAGTGTAATATTATCCAAGTTCATTGATTAGGTATATTATTTCGATTTGATATAAACTTTCTCATTCAATCTTTTTTTTTTTTTTTTTGTTTTTAAATAAAATCATATGTACCATGGTATGATAGTAATTTTTCAATGTTATAATTATTCTTTATAGTAAATAATAATATTATGGAACTCAATAGTAATATAGTTGATTCATATTCACTAGAATTTTTCATATATTTATATCTCAAGTGATTAGTGTACTTTTCACTCACATCTATGAAAGGGGTGAGTCTTATAACATATATTTACAAGCATGTATGTGGAGTTTTTTCTTTTTATTATAAGAACCTCATAGTGTTATAGGAGTTAATTATCAAGTCATACATATAGTGTTTAAGTTCGATAAATTTTAACAGACAATATATATACACACACACATCAATTAATAGTTTTTATGTCATAGTTGGGTCTTAACATTATTGGATTGTGTTTTATTTGATATAAATTTTTGGGTCTATGTCATTTTCATATAAATTTTTGGGTTTACCATTGCCTTTAGGGATCGGGTTTCTGGCACACCATCAAGGGCTGCTTAACTAAATTTTGAAAATATAATACGGCATTGGTATACAATAAATGGTTTTAATTCAATTTTGAAATTAAAAGGATTGTTTTTCGAAAATAAACGAACCTCGGACGTGTTTTTGCTATCATTTCTCAAAACCCTTTCGAACATATAATCTTGACGTGAAAATAAAGTTAGTGACATCTATCTCTATCCTAATTAACTTAATCCTTGATAAGAATAATGTATTACAACATATGTAATATGTTGTTGTTGCTTCAGGGATATGTAATATATTATTATTTATTATTTGTATGTCAAATCAGTACCATCATGAAATGATTTCAGACCTGTTAACTTTTAAAATTCACTTGAAGAGCTGGGCAAAGTTGGTGCTTTTGCGTAGAGTAACTCATATAATATAGCGTGAAGCGGCTCAGATCATATCTGTGAAGTAAAGGAATGAAGATAGCTCTAAGGGTGCAATTATAGAGAGAATGAAAGAGGAATCTGAGCTACTGGACCGCTATGAATAAGATGTGTGAAAAATAGACAAAGCTTGTTTCCTATAGACAGCTCTTGCAGTTGACCACTCACCGTACTCATGCAACACTAGTCATAAGATTTTGCTCTCCATGAATATTACATGCAAGTCCAATTTATATACTTGTGGATGATTACATTATTCTCTCTAGAGATTAATTTGGAAAAAGCGAGCTGTTTAATTTGGAAGAGAGATAAAGATTTTCGCTATAAGAGAGCTTTAGAAAAATTCAAGAGAGACTTATAAAAATATATAGAATTCCAAGAAATTTTATGGTGAATTTTAAAATCAATAGAATCTGTTAATGAAAAAATTCCTAATATGGTCGGATAAGTATTAGAAAAATTCTTAAGAGATTTATGGAAATGTAATGAATTTTGGAAAAGGTTTAAGAAGAATTTCACGATCAATAGAGTCCATCTATATTATAATCGAATACGTCAAAAAAGATTATGAAAGTTTGCTGAATTTTAAGAAATGTTTGAAATGAATTTCTGAATTAATAGTGTATGTCAGTATTTTAATTAAATACCAAAAATATTAATAAAAATATTCCTGATAAGATGTACAGCTTGAGGAAATAGACTAGTAGTTAGAAAAGAAACTTCATGGGGGCGACAAAGGTGTTAATGTATAGAATCTTGCTTTTTCACTTGATATTTTTATATCAGTAGAAGACAAATACAATTAAGCTAAAGCTTGCTATAAAGGAATAGTTTTCTCTGTGATTTGATAATACACACACAAAAATAATCTTCCATGGCAGCTGGTTTCTACTTTTTCCTACTTGTTCTATTTGCTTTTGGTGCTTCTCTTCAAGCCAATGGCCAACTCTCTCCAAACTTCTACGAATCTACATGCCCACAAGCACTTTCTATAGTTCATAAAGGAGTTGTGGCTGCTATAAAAAATGAAACAAGAATTGGTGCATCTTTACTCCGTTTGCATTTCCATGACTGCTTTGTTAACGTGAGTTGCAATCTCACTTTCATAGCTTAATACTATTACATGTTGTGTTAGAAACAGTTTTATCATGACAGGTTGTTTAATTTGATTTGAAAAAATGATCAGGGCTGCGATGGATCGCTACTTTTGGACGACACATCCACCTTTGTTGGAGAAAAAACAGCTGTTCCAAACAATAACTCAGTCAGAGGTTTCAATGTGGTTGATAACATTAAAGCTAAACTAGAGAAAGCATGTCCTGGAGTGGTGTCCTGTGCTGATCTTCTTGCTATTGCAGCTCGAGATTCGGTTGTTCATGTAAGTGATCTCCATTTTTTTTTTCTCTTTTCCCTCAGTATATAGATTACTTCATGCAATTTCTGATGTACATTATTGTTTTACTATATGTGTTCTATGTTTACTTGGGTGGTGTTTTATGGGAATCTGAAGTTAGGAGGTCCTTCATGGAAAGTGAGGTTGGGAAGAAGAGATTCTAAAACTGCTAGCAGAGCTCTTGCGAACACCTCCATCCCTCCACCCACTTCTAATTTAAGTGCTCTCATATCAAGCTTCTCCGCCCAGGGTCTCTCTTTAAAGGACTTGGTTGCTCTTTCTGGTAAATCGATTTTAGTTTAGTTAGTAGTGACTCTACATGCATTAGTTTTCAAGGATTTTTTCTATCTCAACTTTTTTTCAGCACGAATGTCTGCATCATTTTACTCTCGCAAGTGGGGTGATGCCATGGTCGTCATCCCCTACTGTTGTTACTTCTCTAATCAAAAGTTACATACTTAAGTATAAAAAGTCTCACATTTATTTATTTAGATAGTCATCTTTCTATGCTGGGAGTAATTGTTTGAGCCACATTACTAAAGTCTTATCTGAATTGATCAACGATTCCCCAACTTAATAAATTATTTATTAAAAAAATATATATTATATGTATTATTTTACTCACAAGTGAGGTGATACAATGATTATCACCCTAATTTATTCTTACTTCTCTTATAAGAAGTTATAAGTTTGATTATAATAAGTTTCATCTTCATTTAGATAGTCATTTTCCTATGCTGAGAGCAATTGTTTGAACCACGTTACTAAAGTCTTATTTGAATTGGTCTCAACAGTTCTTTTACTTGATAAATTATTTATTTAAAAAAATATATATATTATTTGTATTATTTTACTCACAAATGAGGTGACACAATAATTATCACCCTTGTCTATCCTTACTTCTCTCATAATAAGTTGTAAATTTGAATATAATAAGTCTCATCTTTATTTAAACAACCATCTCTCTACAGTCATCTACGTCACATCATTAAAGTTTTATTTGGGTTGATCAAACTCCGACAAATTGTCAGTAAAAAAAAATTGTCTGCATAATTTTTCTATTGAGTAGTAGTCATAAGTGGTTGTGAACAGTTTGGACCGTGATCAAGATAACTTGTTTTAAGATCATTCATAACTGCTAACGTGACCTCTTATTAAACTAATCACAATTAAAGTCTTTTTCAGTACCACTGATAACCGTGCTACATGGGAAAAGGGGTACAAATGTCTCTATTTAAGTATAATGGGAGCCAAAGATCAGATCTTTTCAATTAGTTACTCGTGAAAAAAAGGGCAAACTAATGAAACTACAACTCACAACCATATCATATTAGAAAAAGATGTAACTGTCTGTATTGTAAAATTTTAAATCTACCTTCTAATCATGAGTGGCAAAGGGCCAATAATCGAAATGTTTGTACATTAGATTCCCTCATCTTCTAAATGCACATGATAAAAGCCAAAAAAGCACAACTTTTCATGTAGTCAGAAAAACGTGGATGGAGATGGACTAACAGTGCAACATGTTGGATTGCAGGTTCGCACACGATAGGCCTGGCCAGATGCACATCATTTCGAGGGCACATCTACAATGATACAAATATAGACAGCTCCTTTGCCAAGTCATTGCGGCGAAAGTGCCCAAGATCTGGAAATGACAATGTCCTGGCAAACCTCGACCGCCAGACACCATTTTGTTTTGATAAATTATATTACGACAATTTGTTGAAGAAGAAGGGTCTTCTTCATTCAGATCAACAGCTCTTCAAGGGTGGTTCTGCTGATCCTTTCGTCAAAAAATATGCCAACAACACTTCTGCCTTTTTCAAGGACTTTGCCGGGGCTATGGTCAAGATGGGCAACATCAAACCTCTTACAGGACGTGCTGGACAGATCAGGATCAATTGCAGAAAAGTCAACAAATAATTATGTTATATGTTATGTGCTTCATATAATCATGTCATGTGCTTCATCTACTAGGAATTTGTTGCAGAAAAGTCAACAAATAGTTATGTTATGTGCTCCATAAAATTATGCCATGTGTTTCATCTAATAAGATTTATTGTAACTTTTTCTATTTGGTGTTATAAATTGAATTTGGTTTGGGTATGGTCTATATTCAATTATTTGATAGTATACTCTGTGTCACATTTGTCTATATTTAATTACTCTTTCCTTTTTGGTCTTTTTATAAAAGTGAGGGTGTGTCGGTGAGGGTAGGGCACATTTCTCGTCCCTACCTGTTGTCCTCTTAATTGAGAATTGACACACGTATAGAGATCACATAAATGGTAAGGGTCCGCCACCGTCACCCCCTTTTTTTTTTTTTTTTTTTTTATTTATTTTTAAGGATTGAAAATTGAGACGTATCTATCTATAACACCGTCGAAATTAATCGAATTAGAACATTGATAACACTGTTTAAGATATTGCTTTCAATTGAAAGAGATCCGTTCACACGAAGATGAAAAAAAACCCACATAAAAATAAAAGATCAACCCATATATAATACTGAAAAAATTCATTGTCATTGTCATTGTTATTATTGTTATTATTATTATTTGAATTTGATGGATAAATATCAAACCCATGCACATATAATGGGAGGCATGGTAGCTGTTGGCGCCGTTCTCATCCGTCTCTGGTTTGTTTAAAGTTACAAAATCAAATTTCTCAAGTCTAAACCCAAACATAAGATTTGTTATCAAGCCTTTTCACGTAATTACAAAAAATCTCATCAATTGAATAGATGACGTCTTATCACCGAAAGTTCAGATCTCTGTGTATATGTCAGATCTGTATGCATATGTAACACACGATAATTGTTAAAATCTGTTGAGGCAGTAATAATTCATCAACTTAATATACAAAATTAAATTAAAATTAAATTTCTCAAGTCTAAACCCAAACATAAGATTTGTTATCAAGCCTTTTCACGTAATTATAAAAAATCTCATCAATTAAATAGATGACGTCTTGTCACCGAAATTTCAGATCTCTATGTATATATAACACACGATCATTGTTAAAATCTGTTGAGGCTTTAATAATTCATCTACTTAATAAATAAAAGAATTTGACTACAGAGAATGCAAGCAAAACAGTAGGAATAAACAACTTGTGACGGCAAGGAGACCAAACAAATGCTGAAAACTGCAATTAGCAGGGCATTATCCATTCTCTTTATGGCTGATAACTGCTTTTCCTACAAACTCTATTCTCAAAATAGTACCAAGCATTACAAGTTAAATTGCATTCAAAAATCATTGCAAAAGACTTCACAAGCAGATACATTGATAAGACTTTTTTTTTTTTTGGGTAAGAAAGAAAGTTACATTGATATAACCGGTTAAGTTCATGATTATTACACCATGACATGTCAACTACTTTACCTGTACATGAAATATTGAATAGTTAGAATGCTATGGTTGCACTGAAGTAAGTTGATGTATATCACCTCTACTCCAACTGATCCGTCGTCTCAACCTCCTCCTCTGGCAGTTCGAATGCATCAACCTCAGCAAAATAAGCTCTCTGCTTCTCGATAAAATCCTGGGGCATTGCATGTACGGGTTCATCTTTCTTCTTCTGCAGTAACATTCAGATAGAGCATAAGTTTAGCTGAAGGATCTTGATGCAGGATCGCACAATAGAATCTGACATACAGGATTCATATGCTGAATCAGGGAGAAAGCTTCGGATAATATCACATGCCACAATGCAAACAGCACAAGATGGATAAAGGGGTTGACTGATACTAGTCATAAATATTCAGCCAAAAGATGAATGTACTTTCATGATATCCTGCCTACTCACTCCCTCTTAAAAACAAACCAAATCCAGTCCTCGAACCCAGACGACGATTACACCCAATAAACTAAAAGAGAGTAGGCAGTATCCCATTTATAGACCATGATGCCACAATGTAAGAAGCAAAAAGCTGCTCCAAAATGAGATGCTAGTCTAAGAAGAAGACCAAGCTGTTAAACCAGCTGTGGTAACTCTTATGGGTCCACATAAGTGCAGATGAATCAAATTTTGATGGATCTACATTGAGTGACACAAATTTTACTAGCAATATCTTCAAAAGAAACCTCAATATGGTTAACTTAACGATAGCAAAAAACATCCCCAAATTCAAACTAACCTTTTTATGATGCACAGTGCTTGACTTGGGTGGACCAGTAACTTTATCTTCCTTGTTGCCGTCCCTGTATAGAAGGTAACAAACAGAGAAACAGTGTTAAAATGACTTATGATATAAGAGATAGAAAATAGGCTTCAAGGTACAAGGCAGAAGTAAAACGGAAGAGCAAAGCTCCATATGGGGTTGATTGGGTGGGTAGCCCTAGATTCTGCTCCCGCATGGGAAGCAAGTGCTTCGTTCAACAAATTTACAAATCCATTTTGACGCTAAGAATTACCATCCCTAGAAGACATTGGCATAGCATTTGATACACTCGGCCCTTATATCTAAGAAAGCACAACATATAATAAATATCTAGTTTAGCACTATCAACCATTGTTATTTTCCCTTTACTCTCTCACTTGCTGAACTCAAAACAGATATTAAACATTCTCTCAATATAGTAGAAACCAATAGATCTGAAAACCACAGATGGTGATGAACAGAATCACCACAATCCTTTGGCCTTCAGGTGGTACCACCTCTCCTTTCTCTCTCTCAAGAAAAACTCACCCAAAATCACCACCCATTGACGGCACCACCTTGTCAACCATAATCCAATCCACACTCAAATATACTATACGGAAACGGAAAAATCAAAGATGGTTGGTCCAGATCCCACCAACATCTACAGATCAAATAGCCAAGGCTATGACATAGTTCCATCACTCATCCCACAAAAACGCAACTGCTTAATCATACAGCAACGAAATCCCAGGATGATATCAGTATTTCACTATCAGTCCTACAAGATAAATACATATTCCCAAATCATACTTATACTACAATATTGGTATTTCATCATAAGTCCTGCAAGATAAATATATATGCCCACATCATACTTATACTATGCTATCGGTGTATTTCACTGTCAATCCTATGACTATGACTTACACTCTCTTTAAAATCGAAAGTATATCGATGCTCTCATTCAATCAATTCTCAGATAATATACAGAAACATAACCCATAATTCAAGTACAGAACACCAATACAAAAAAATATATATATATATATATATAAAATAAAAATAAAATAAAATAAAATGACCAATACATACCCAATAGCATCGATAGTAATTGGCGAAGAGCCAACTACTTCCTTGCCTTTACTCTTCCTTCTATCAGCAGTTCCTCTTCGACTATAAACCGAACAAGGCTCCACAACCTCACAGTCTCCAATACCTAAACTCAAAACCAGAACACAAACCACATGATAACAATAAATATCACAACAAACAAACCCATCACAGAAATTCACTATTCAAAACACAATTGACAGACCCATTAGAGCCCAGAATCCAATTTAAATCAAAACAAACAAACCCCAATGAAGATAAATAGCACAACACAACCATTGATTCCCAAACTAAAAACCCAGTTCAAATTCAGAAACCCTAGACGACCCAGACTCAAAACTGAAGAAAATTACCAGAAACCATACAAGTCTTTGTGGGCGTGGACGCGACAGCAACAGAGCTACTAGGGCTTACTAGTGTGGCAGATTCAACAACATTCAAACCAGGCTTGGAATTGGAGTTAATGCCAGCGTCGATAGTAATTGGCGAAGAGCCAACTACTTCCTTGCCTTTACTCTTCCTTCTATCAGCAGTACTTCTTCGACTATAGACCGAACAAGGCTCCACAACCTCACGGTCTCCAGTAACTAAGCTCAAAACCAGAACACAAACCAAATGATAACAATAAATATCACAACAAAAAAACCCATCACAGAAATTCACTATTCAGTACACAATTGACAGACCCATCAGAGCTCAGAATCCAATTTAAACCAAAACAAACAAACCCCATCTCAACAAAACAAAATCCCAGTTCAAAAATGAAGATATATAGCACAACACAACCATCGATTCCCAAACTAAGAACCTACATCCAATTCAGAAACCCTAGACGACCCAGACTCAAAACCGAAGAAAATTACCAGAAACCATCCCAGTCTTAGTGGGCGTAGAGGCGACAGCAACAGAGCCACTAGGGCTGACTACTGTGGCAGATTCAACAACATTCAAAGCAGACTTGGAATTGGAGTTAATGCCAGCGTCCTTGGCGAGTATTTTTTTGAAAGCAGAAGCGAGAGAGGGTTTCTTGTTGGTGGTGGTGGTGTTGGTGCAATCTGCGAGCGCTTTTCTTTTGTTGTCGGCGGCGGCGATGGTGCTGGTGGTATTGGTGCAATCTGCGAGAGGTTTTCTCTTTCTTCTTCCACCTTCCATTTTTTTTTCTTCTTCTGGGTCTGGTAAGTGATTGTTTTTCACGGAGAACTGATTTCTATTTTGTGGTATAAAGATCGGCGTCAGAGAACATCATTTCGAATTGGCGGGAGTTTCTTCCATTCAACCCATTTTCAGACCCAACCCACTTAATCCTGGATAAATCTTTTCAACCCATTTTTAGACCCAACCCATTCAATGCTGGATAAATTATTAGTTGTTTTTTTTTTTTTTTTTTAATGAAGAGATGGATAAATTATGGAGTGCTTATTAATTAAATTAAACTATAATTCGTGAATAAAAGAATTAGTTCGCTATTGAAGACCATGAATTATGTAAACTATTTCATATGTTTACAAATCTATAATTCATGAATGTCAATGGTGCTTAAAAAACATATTTCAGTCCTGCTGGTCTATTTTCAAAATTCCTTTTTTTTTTTTTAATTAAAATAGAGTAAAAAAGATATTAAGAATTTTTTTTTTTGAAGAGTAGTGATAGTTTTAAGGGAGAACTTCATTCTAGTCCCTATGTTTTTAAAAAACTTCTCATTTTTAAATGCGAATCCATTTATAGTCTTCATGGTCCTTCACTTTTTAAAAATTCATCAAATTGGTCCTTCTGTCATCATTTTGGTCCCTATGTTTAATATAAAGAACTTCATTTTGGTCCCTATGTTTAATAAAGAACTTCATTTTGGTCCCTATGTTTTTATTAAAGATTATGATAGAAGGACTAATTTGATGAGTTTTTGAAAAGTAAGGGACCATGAAGACTATAAATGGATTCGCATTTAAAAACGAGAAGTTTTTTAAAAACATAGGGACTAGAATGAAGTTCTCCCTAGTTTTAATTCAGTTTAAGTACTTGAGGAAAGAGCCCCATGGACCAAGTTGCGAGCTAGATGAGTCGAGTCATCCTTTATGGATAATTACTCAAGTTGTTATTGTATATTCACCTAATTCTTTTCTTTTTCTTTCAATCATCATCATCATCATCATCACTTTTAACGAATTATCTATTAATTTAAAACATAGAAAAAAAATACTATAGTTTATTAGAAAAATAAATATGGATGGCTAATTTTACTAAAATTTTAAAATTTAGCAAATGTCCTCATAGATTAAATGAAGATCTAATAAATAGTATATAGTTTCAGATTCCTTTAGCTAAATAAATATGTTTTGAGCCCGTAATATCATAGGAGTCATGGTTTGAATAGCTTGCCGTTGTGTCTAAGAAGGTAGAAGATAAATTCAATGATGAGACATTATATTTGATGGTTGAAATCGGTCAGTAACACACACACACACACACACATATATATATATATATGATTTTTATAGTCAATGTTTCCTAATTTTAAAAAATTGTGTCGAACCAATTAAATTCATCAATTACATTTTAATTGAATAGAAGAAAAAATTTGTTAATTTGATTAATTTATCATAACTTTTTATATATATATATATATTAACGAGTACCTCTATCTTTTTCTAATTCAGCTTCTACAAAAAAAAAATATATATATATTTATATATATAAGGTAATGCCGGAAGAAATGGATCCAAATTATTTTACACGTACCTCCAAGACATAGTAAATAGTCATTCATGGTATCTAAAAAGTGATAATCAGTTTATCATTTGACGCAGCAAGATATTTCAATACAATTTTTTGTTACATATTTATATTCATTTGCCATTACTTTCCTTTTTTCACAATACCACTTGCGGTGGGAGTAATTTAAATTTAGATCACTATCAAACTAAATAAACATTTTTTGCCACTAAACCACAGTAGAAGATGATATCCATTTTGCCATTGTTGGTCTGCTAGATCATATATCTTTGATCCTCTATAAGCATTTTCAAGCAGATAATGCCCTGGAGGGTTATTTAAACTATATCTTTTAAAGATAAATAGAGACCTTATTCATCAATATTATCATTTCTAGAAGTTAGAAATGAAACTAAAGAGTATCAATACTAGTTCATAAAATCTTGCATATAGTGTAATGTTATCATTTATAATGTTTTCCGATCGAACAACCCAATTCTAGTTCAAAAGTATTTTTAGTACACAATATACATTGAGATATCAACTCAATGCTCATCTTACTTTATACAGCATACTGAGGTCAAGAAGCTTGATCTGAAAAGAAATGGACAAAGTTTTAGTCAGATTGGTAAAAATAGTCTTGATCACAAGAATGCAAAAACCAAAATGAAATACGCACACAGTTACTGTTAGTTACTATTAGATCCAAAAATTTAAGTTGATAGGAAATTACCTAATATAATATTTAAGACTTGACATTGACATATGACACGACCCCCTTACGTGTAATATTAACAGTTGATAGATGTCGGACATATACTAAACACCACCTACTATTATAACATATGTAACAAGGATTCAAGATAAAAGGGAAGAGAGGGTTTGAAACATGGACCTCAAAATTCTAATATTATATTAGTTACCATTACATCTAAAAATTGATAGGAAATAACCCAATTATAGTATTTAAAACTTGGGGTTGACATATAACAGACACAACCATACACATTGACTTGTGTTTTAGAATTAACTAAAGCATTGGCTTTAGATTCTTTAAAAGATCCATAAACCTGTGTTTTCTTGAAAGGTTAACTGTCAAGATACATTTCGGATGTTGAGATGGCAGCTAATTACAAAAATAGTCACTACACCAAATCAAAATAACTTGAGAATACTAGCAAAAACTTTCGGCCAATTTGGCATAATATAATTGCATACCTGAGCCTAATTTGTCTCACTAACTCATAAGGAAGGGGGAGCATCTGGCTGCCTTTCTGGCATTGCATTTTGAAATGCTGGGAGTTCACTGTATGCTTCATGCAACCTCAGTAAAAGAGGGTATTTAGTCTGCATACACCATTGAGCAAAGAGAGACTCGTCGGTACTTGCGTGTTAAGAATTCTATTGGAAGGTTAGAACATAACATATAGAGATTAAATAGATAATAAATGGTTATCATATATAAAAGGCAACAAAACATGGCAGAACTATGAAAAATGATCCATAAAACTTATAGCTACAAGCTTAAATGGGATTTAAAGATATATACAGTGACATTACAAGCTATTTTGAAATGATAAATAAAATAGAGAAATTTGTGTCACGATATGAACTTAATAGATGAATCTCATAGGATAAGAACTACCATGTCAACATTGAACCTTTTGATTGCTGCATGAATCTGTGGTGCCAGAAACAAATCCGCCTGCAAGATTACATTACACATACTATGAACGCTCATTTACAAATTCAAACTACTCGTTCTTGTTCTCTAAAAAACCAGGCATAAAGCTTTAGCATATTCATGCCACGTACAACTTAAAAGTGCAAGGCACATGGCGGACACTGACAGTAGCCAACTGGTGAACATAACTATACATTAACGACAAAACCAAGTGTTACAATTAAAATTGATATGGTATCATCTCAAACATCAACAGGTCTAGCTGGCAGCAGAACTATGAGCAGATAGTAATCTAAACAAGGGTAGCAAATAAAATTCCTGTATTGCATATTAATGTCATAAATTTAAAGAAGAAAAAAGAAAGAAAAAAAAAAAACTAGCATAATGAGGTAGCGAAATCATTGTTCTTTCAGCAGATATATCTACCACTCGCTTCTACCTCTTTTTTTCTCAAATGGCCTATATCATATTCGGAAAACAGAGTAAACTCAATGTTTGGTACCAGATTAAGGGCATGAATATAGTTACTAGAGACTTCCTTTTGCTGTTTAACAGAATGTGATACAGCAAGAGTAATTTTACAAAATGGAAGGCTACATTGTCATAAATTTATAACCCATCTGAACTACCCAGACGCATGGTGTGATAAATTGAATATCGGTCACAATATTTGTAAACAAACTTTATAGATGCATAAAACATGGTTGAGGAGAAAACAAACCAGGTAAACTTCATCTCCAGTTGCATATTTCCCAGCATAGTCTTTTAACAGCGTCTCAAGCGCTGAAACACATGCACATAGTCAGCAATAAGTCAGAAAAGTAACACTACAAATATAGAAAAAGATTTAAACTCAGCGAAATATACACGAATGCATGCACTTATACATATATAACTTGACAATGTATAAGTAATCCAGCAATATCAATTCAAATTTCTATTAAATTGTTGTTACAAAGATTGCTCAGTAAATTTACTAAAGTAAACTGATTGTCAAGATACAGGGTTATGAACCTCGTTAACAGAAATAAATGGTGTGTGCATGTGCGTTTATGTTGGTAATTGGATATAAAGCCTACCTGCAAATCCATTTCCAATGTGGAATCCAACCCAAGACAATTTCTCCTCCAAACTAATTTTCCCCTCATAGTGTTTCTTCAGATAAACAATCAAACCATTATTGTCATATATATGTAAACGCAAAAATGCTACAACAGATTGTTTTAACTTTCACAAAATAAAGCAGATTCAGACACACACCACTCCCCCAAAATTCTGATGAGGCTGTATGCTAGAGGAAACAATGTTTGCAGCCTATATAAAAAGGAGACCAAGATTAAATCCATTGGTATCGTATTTGAAACTTATCTTTTGAAGAAAATTAAATGCAAAATCTTATGAATCCAACGATTTCATTAAAAGAACAATTCAAGTAACATGTACAAGGACACACAATTGGTTGATCATAACGTAGTGACATGAAAATGAAATGATCCAAATTGGAAATGGACCTGATGATTGATAGCTCTTATCTTAAGATCAGAAGGCAAAAATGGATGCTGAGGATACTTCTCTTCAAGATACTGTGAACATGATAACAACAACCAATTTTACATTAAAAAATACAGAAGCTGAAAAAAAAATCATTTTCAAGACAAACATGAAAAATATAATAATGATAAAAAAAAAAAAACAACCATTAAAATAGCAAAAGAATCAGAAAGAACAAAATCTCCATCAACCAGCACAGGCACATAACCAATAGGATTCAACTTCTTGAACTCTGCATACAAAAAACAGAAAACATATATCAAACCCACATTTAGTACTAAAAAAATCCATCCGGGAAGTTATAATTATGCTAAAAAAACAACAAACAGAATAAAACTGACCAGGACTACGATGCCCTCCCTTCAACATGTTGACTGCTTTGTACTCATATTCAAGCCCTGTAATCGTGTAACACACAACGCAAAATCAAAACTTGACAGTATATTCAAACACTAAGGAGTAAAAGAGAGGACCTTTCAAGTTGAGGCCGATTCTGACACGACAAGAACAAGAGCTGATCCAGGTTGAATAGAGTTGCAGCTTATTGTTACCATCATTTCCAGTTCCACTTGATTGATCCTAAAAGGAAAAATAACAATAATAATTGTTATATAAGAAACAAAAAGCATAAACATAGACATAAATGAATCACTAGTTTCATGGTACCATGTTGTCTCAAAGAGACTGTGTCAACAACCGAGAGGAGTTGACCGACTACCAGAACACAGAGTCCTATTTTATCTTTGCTCTGGTCTGTTTAGTTTATGATTTCTTTTTTGTCTTCATTTACAATGTATTCAGGTCGTTGTTATGAGATAAATTTATTATTATTATTATTATTTTTAGATTATGAATTTATAATGGGTGCAATTTAATAACTAACCGCCTTAATGACTATGGAAATTATGTATAGCAGTAGAACCCTATATCAAACCTGTAAATTGTATTTTATTTGAAGAAAAAACAAACATTTTAGGAATATACGTTGTTTCTATTATGAGTTTAGTATGAATGTCAGGATTTTTGTTACTAAATAATTATATTATTTCAAAGTTTAGAAGAGAGAATATGATTCAAATTCATTTCCTTGAGAGAGTGAATAGTAGGGTGTTAAATCAAAGTCAGCTTATCATATAAATGTGAGGACATAGTAGTGATTCACAAGTCATAAATTAATTTATAACAAATAATGAAATAATTTTTTCAAAAAAAAATAATGAAATAATAAAGGTAAATTAGTTTGAAATGTTAATTAAAAAAAAAAATTGTGATTGGCTTCAGCTTCATGGAAGGAAATATGGGCCATTATGGCCAACAAAACTATTGTAAGGCCCATCCCATGTAATGCTTTTAAAAACTTCGTAAGTCACAATTATTTTTAAAGTAATGCTATATTTTTTCCAAAAATTTACCCAAATTTATCATTTAAATGATGTGATAAACTTATGTAAAATTATCACATTAATTTTGTGATGTGGTAATTATACAAAATCTTAAGGTATGCTGTCTCTAATATGAGTTTAGTATGAATGTCAAGATTTTTGTTTTTGAATAATTGTATTATTTCGAAGTTTAGAAGAAGGGAATATGATTCAAACTCATTTCCTCGAGAGTGTGAAGGGTAGGACATTAAATCAAACTCACCTTATCAAATAAATGTAAGGATTTAGTAGTGATTCACTTGTCATAAATTAAATGATAACAAATAATGAAATAATTAAAGTAAATTAATTTGTGTTGATGCCAAAATTGATCACACCAATTACACCAACAGTAGATACAAAGAATTACAAATGTGATACTATCTAAGGAGTAAGAGATCCATTAATAATCCCCTAAAATGCTTAGATCCTCCTTTGAAAATGGGATTGGCGTATTGCTCTCTCTCTAGCTACCTACAAGACAAAGTAGAAAAATGTTAGAGGTCGTCGGTGTTTTACTAGTGAAAACTCTTTAATGCTTAAGTTGGTGGGATTCTTATGAAGAAGCCTCTCAGCTATAAGGTGAAAAGATAGAAAAACAACGGAGAAGGGGAGAAAATCCATCGTATCCTAAGAATAGTATCTAAAAACAACATTCGATGTTTGTGAGAGATTCTTTTAGAAGAGTTCTCTCGCATATTAAAGTATTCTTTGGTTAGTAAAGCTCACTTACCTTCCTTTGAATAATGAATATCTTTATATACTCATTCCTACCTCTTGGGGTTTCTTTTTCTTGTCATTTTCTAATGATCAACTCTTCTTTTGCACCTTCTTTGCTTACATACCTGCATTTTGAACTTGGTTTTCTTTGTCTCGTCACTGTTTTTTTATTTTTTTCCTTGTCTCATGCTCCTTATCTGGTTGGTTCAGGCGTAAGGGACAAGTTTTGTAAGCCTTCATCCAGATTTATTATTTTATGATAATTCCTTCACCTAGATTTATTATTTTATGGTATTAGAAATCTCCGAATTG
Source organism: Litchi chinensis (assembly GCA_019925255.1). Lineage (NCBI taxonomy): Eukaryota > Viridiplantae > Streptophyta > Magnoliopsida > Sapindales > Sapindaceae > Litchi > Litchi chinensis. The sequence goes on along the minus strand of CM034463.1, from coordinate 23,843,530 downwards.
AGTTATGGTCATCGTATGCCTCCAGTAGTATTATTTGGGGTTTATTATATTTTCATATTGCAAATCAGATGTCGTTTGATTGATCCCGGTACGATTGGAAAGCGAGTAACATTTATTTATATATTAATCAAGCAAGATAAGCTCACGAAATAAAGTAAATGATATTTTAATTCAACTAATGAGAAAAGAGATAAGTGGCATGAAAAGTAATGGTTATGGAAGTGTCACATGTCATCTAGTGAATGATTGGATAGATAAATGGATGAGAAAATGACAAGTGGACCAATAGAATTAAAAAGTATAAAGTTTTGGGCACTAGTAAGATTATTAAAAGTTTGAGGTTATTAAATGAAATTTCTTGAGGGATCCTTTTGTAATTGAGCATTAGAATATATAAATAAGTGTTTTGTCTTATTTGAGACCATTTTTGGTCGTGAAAGAAGAGAGATCCGTGAGAGAGGAAGAGAAAATCCAAGAGAGAAGCATTCCCGAGCAAGAAAAAGAGGAGGAGAAAAGAAGGTGATCGGGGTGGATTTTCGACACGATTTCTTCACGGAAATTGTTCCTTATCACCTCATCTAACTACCCCGCAAATTTGAAGCGAAAAGATCGCCTATTCGGTGAGTTATGTCCATTTAAAGTTTGTAGCTTTCTTTGAAAACCCATTCTCTCTCTTCATAGTTTTTCAAGATTGAGTTTAAGGATGATGAGAGGGAGTTGGGGAGATGATTTTGGTATGATTTGTGAGTAATTTGGTGGTCTAAAAATGGGTGAGAGAGAGAGAGAGAAAGTCTAGGCCAAAAATGAGTTTTTATAGGATCTGAATTCGTTTTCGATTCTAAGGCTTTAAATGGAAGTTATAGAGGTTAGGAAATAATCTTTTAAAGTTATATTTTGAAAACGAAAAGTTTAGGATCGATTTCGGAGATAAACGGACAAGTTGAAGGGTGTTTTCCGAAACCTTTCCAGACGCGTTCGTTTAATCTTCGAAATTATTTATTTTATCATGGTTGGGTATTAGAATAATAGCGGATTGATTGTTGAAGTTGTCGGACGTCCGGAGTGAAAAATAAATTTTATTAGTAAGCGATATTCGTAAACGAAATCGAGCGAATTTCGTTTCGAGCTTTCGAAGACGAAATTAAGTATTCTGAGATACTTCTAAGAAAGAATAAGTAGGATTTGTGTAGAGAAATCAGATTTCAAAAACCCCGATTGAATAGAAATTGAGATTCGGAAGTTTAGACATTAAATGGTATTAATAGAAATAAATGAGATCTTTATTGATTTTAGTGTTATTTGAATGAGTTAAATGACCCTAAATGAATATTTGATGTTTTAGGATAAAAGCGGAAAGTCCAGGAGGCATTCGGAGGAGGATCGGATTTTATCCGAGGGTGTATCGTGAGTAGAAATCTCATCTCACCAAGTGTAGTATCATTAAAGTTTATTAATGATTATTTATATTTATTATGTTGTTGTAATTAAATTGCATATTATTGTTCTATCAATATTCTATTATATGAATTTTAAGTTAAGTATGTGTTTATGTAATGAATTATCTAGAATTAACGTTTTTAGGCGTATCGCCTTAAAAACGAGTTTATTTAAGAATATTGAGAAAAAGAATTTTATACGCCGATGGTTTACCCTAGCCCCAGTTAAGTACCCAGTAGAATGCTCTATACATGCATGGTAGATGTGAGAAAATACTAACTAAGAGAGAGAGAGTTAGTTGAGCGACCCTCTGCACGTATAGGGTAGTGTAGTTCGAACCGATTGCGTAGGGGTAATGCGTGCCCAGAGTCGCGCATCGGTGACTGCATCGGGTAGATTCCCTGATTCCTAGTGGCTAGCTAGAGATTTATACGGCCACGACAGGAGTAGTTTCCCTGGGTTACCATCAAGGCGAGAAATGAGAAAGTTTTCGAAAGAAATTCAAATTGAATTTCAGAAACAGTTGTATTTGAAAGACTAAAAAATATTTAAGAAAAATACTTTAGTTTATGAAATGATTTAAGGTATATCTCACTGAGTTATACTCACCAGTTATTTTCTATGTGGTTTTTAAAATGTTCTCTTAGGTACAGCAGCGAGTCGTCCAGCAGACGAGGCTCAGATTGACGCGCAGAGAGACTGACGGACGATTACACCTCATTGTATAGCTCATATTTTGTCATGCATCGGTTGTACATAAATAAAGTTGTAAATGATGTAAATTATAAACATAAATATTAGTTGTTGGATGCATATTTTGCGAAAAGGTTTTTAAAACAAAAATCTAGAATTTTCATCCATTTCATAATTGTGATTGGGTATGTCGTGATTGGTTTTGGATAAGGGCTAGAGGCCCTTGGTAGTGGAGATTGTGTGCCCTAGAAGTGACTTTAAATTGCTTTTTAATTTGCAGGGTGACCTAGTTCAATAAACAGCCGGTATGCTGCCAGATTTTCGTTAGAAAAAGGAAAATTTTTTACCTTGGCCACCAATTAAATGATTTATAAAATGAGTCTAAAGTGAGTCTGGGTGCTCCGGTAGGACTTCTCTGAACCAAAGCTAGGGTTCACTGGAGCTCTATCGGAGTACTACGGTATCCTTCACGGGTCCAGAGTAGGGATTCGGGAAGGGTCCCGTCAAGTTGTTCCTCCTTACTTGCCCTTTTGGTCGTAGGGTCACGTGACACGCTATTAGCCTTCCCATTTTTCATCTTATTCCCTGGTGCCAACCGTTTCTACCATGTGTCAGCCCTAAGCTTGTCCTTAGGCCTGGCTCCTTATTCTTCTGATGGGGTGATGAGATATGTTGATGTAAAGGGATCTACTTTGAACTTTCAAAACAAATTTCCCATTGGCTTCCTTTCCCGTCTCTTGGTGAAGGCAGCCTTATCTTTTCCTCATCCCTTTCGCTGAATAGTTGTATTTCGACTACAACTTCCAATGGTATTGCCTTTGGGGCCTAATTTAGACTCTACCAATTGATAAGTTCCCAATCAATTTGATTTTAATATCAATTGAGTCGTTGGGGAGTTAATTTTCCCCCAACAGTTTGAAATGTTAATAAAGAAATATTTGAGATTGGCTTTTTCTACTTGGAAGGAAACATTGACCATTATGTCCAATAAAACTATTTTAAGGCCCATCATCAATAATGCTTTTAAAATCTTTGTAAGTTACAAATTTTCTTTTTTTTTGAAACCAAGTTACAATTGTTGTTATTATTACATTAGAGGCTACAAGTATACAAATTAATGATATTCATTTCATAAGTTATACAGATTATTTAATAACCCTACGCTATATAAACTGCACAATGAGATAACTCTTTAGATGTGCCACTATAGCTCAATCAACTAGGAGCACATAGTTAATCATGAATCCAATCAACAACTATCTTTTGCAATTGTTTTTGCCACTCTTGCTTCTAAATATGGTATGTCAAGCTAAAGTGTAGGTCAAGATGAAAAATGATCTTGCTGAATAGGTAGATCTCACTATTCATTGTAAATCCAAAGACGATGATCTAAGGAAGCAAGTTGTCACTTATCAAAGAAGCTACTCATTCGAATTTAAACCAAATATTTGGGGAAACACATTGTTCTAGTGTACTTTTGCATGGCGAACTGAATGTCATTCATTTGTTATATACTCATGGAATAGGGACGATTCCGCAGATGGTAATTAGAGTATAAAACCTGATGCAACATGTTGGTTGGATCGAAGTCGAAGGCATATCGACAAACGTTTTCCATGGGACAGTCCTTGTATTTAATTTCACTAATAAATTTATAGTTTATTGGTGTTGCTTGTAAGGTTTCAAGTTATTCTCTTCAATAAAACTAAAACTCATGACAATTTCTCTTTTCTTTTTTTTTTAATTGAGGAATGGGGATTTCAATCCAGGGTCTCAGCTTTGCTAAGACCTGTAATTATCAACTAGGTTATGTCTATCGACCATAGAGTTCCTGCATTTTAAAAATCAAAATTTTAATTTGATTGCAATTAAATTGATAACAAAAATAGTATTAAAATTAAAAAAAAAAAATCAGTTGCTGCAAAAAGCACTATAAAAGAAAAAATATATTATTTATCAATTGTTGATAACTGTATTGAGGATTAGTGGTTAGGGGAGAAATTTATTTTTAATAAATTTTTAATTATTTAGATAATGAATTTCTAATGGGCTATCGGAATTTAATAATTAATAACCACTTTAATGACTATACAAATGATGTATAGTAGTAGAACCCTATATAAAATCTGTAAATTTTATTTTATTTGAAGAAAAAACACTCATTTTATGAAAATACATTGTTTCTAATATGAGTTTCGTATAAATGTCAGGATTTTTGTTTTCAAATTATTATATTATTTCAAAGTTTTAAAAATGAAATATGATTCGAACTCATTTTCTCAAGAGTGTGAAGGATAGGGCATTAAATCAAACTTACGTTATCATATAAATTAATGTGAGGACATAGTGGTGATTCACTTGTCATAAATTAAATTATAACAAATAATGAAATAATTAAGATAAATTAGTTTGAAATGTTAATAATATATATATGTATATATATTTGAGATTGACTTCATCTTCATGGAAGGAAATATGGATCAACACGATAATGCTTTTAAAATCTTTGCAAGTTAGAATTGTTTTTAGATTAATACTATACTTTCTAAAAATTTGTTCACTAAATGATGTGTCAAACTCATGTGTAATTACCACGTTAATTATCTTAGGATGTGGTAATTACATATAAGTTTGTCATATTATTTGAGTAATAAATTTGAGCAGAATTTTATAAGCATAACATTACATTTGTTCTTATTATTATTGAATTTCTTATAATTATGAATTGAATATATCTAGATTTTAATGGAATCCATTCAAATTTGAATTGAATACATCCCTACGCTATATAACCTGAGAGAACTCTTTAGATGTGTCACTCCATTGCTCAACCAACTAGGAGTGCACATAATCATTAGTCTTCTCAACAAATATCCTTTGCAATTGTTTTTGCAACTCTTGCCTTCAAATATGGCATATCAAGCTGAAGTGCATGTCAACATAAAAAATGATCTTGGTGTAGGGGTAGATCTCACCGTTCATTGTAAATCCAAAGATGATGATCTTGGGGAGCATGTTATCCCTTATCAAATTACCTGGTCATTCTATTTTCAACCAAATAATTTGGGAACCACATTGTTTCTGGTGTAGTTTTGCATGGCAAAATCAATCTTATTCATTTGAAATATACTCATTTAAGAGGGACGACTGTACAGTTGTAATTGGGGAACAAAACTTGGTGTAGCACATTGGTGGGATCCTAGCCGAATATTGACGAACGTTTTCCATGGCCATGACCTTGTAATTTCACTGATAAATTTATAGTCTATTTGTGTTGCTAGTGAGGTTTCAACTTATTCTCTTTAATAAAATTAGAAGTCATAATTAAGTATTATATAATTATTGTACTTTTTTTTAACTTCTTTTATTTGGGAAAGAGGATTTCAACTCAGGACCTCAACTTTATTAATTAAGAGACTTAATTATCAACTACACTATGTTTATCGATCACATAATTCTTGTAAAAAAATCAAATTGTTAATTTGATTGCAATTAAATTGATAACAAAATAATATCCCCTAAAAAGAAACTATGATTAATAAATTAGTAAAAAAAAATATTCATAATTTATATTGAAGAGAAAAACATCACACCACACCAATAAACTATAAATTAAATGTACGAACACACTGATAAATGTTGCTAAGTAAATAAAAATATTTTATAAACTTATGTTTAATTTTTATTTTTCTTTAATACTTTAATGTATGCATACTTCTTTCAATTATATAATTTATTCCAATTAACATTATATTTTAGTCTTTTATTGAATAAACTTAGGATAATTAATAATCTTGTATTAATATTGGCATGTCAAAACAAATATTGCCAATATGGCTTGGTTACAAAAATCATTTACTTGTTATAACTAAGTTTAGTAAAAGCTATCTTAAAAAATAACAAATTTATCTTAATAAAAGTATGAGATAAATCGTATGGTCTCTTATCTTAAAAATGACGAATATATTGAATCATACAATATGTATATTAATAAATTTTATCGATTATACATTTAAAGAATAACATAAACTTGCACATATCAGAATCATAACCTAACAATGAATCAAAGGGGGCATACTCTTTTTCAATGATCAAATCAAACATATGCTGTGATCACTGCAGCTTATTCATCCTTGATCGTAGATACATCAAAAAACTCAGAACAGTTCCAATGGAACAAGCACATCCCCAGATGATGAACGTGAGTTGATGGCATTTTAGGCCCCAGATGCCTAATTTGTGACAATGTCTTTGATAATTGAGAGCAGCCAAGTAGCCAAACAGCAGGGTCCCAATGGGGATGTTCGTGGGAAGAATTGTTTGATAAAAACTCGAATTCGAAATGCTCAACAGCTCTGATGTTGATGTGGATGCAATGATGGCATTTATAGCTCCTGAACTGCTTCCTATGATGCCTGTGCTGATGTATAGACTTATGTTGCTGCTGCTCATGAGCAAGAAAAAGGCCACAGGCATGGGAACCATCATGGCCATAATCAAAGCTGGTTTCGATATCAATGAATCTTTCCTGAAAAAAAATGTTACTCTATTTGTCAATTTAAACATCTAAAATTGGTCTATGTTAAATTTCAGGTTTCAGGAGATATGTTCAAACCTTGTATACCAAGTAAAAATGACTGAGAAGATCCTGCCAAAGAAACCATATGTGGAGGATGTTGCCAACAGAGACGAAAAATCATGGTAGCTGTGCAATTCAGAGATTTTTTCCAAGTTGTTGAGAAAAACCATTCCTAATGTAGTTCCACACATGTTCATCCAATAAAACAACCAAAAATCCACACTTTTCGCCAGCTCTTTCAACCAATTCTCACCCTTCTCAGCCTTCTCATTCCCCTCTCTTTCTTCTTCAATAACGATCTCGAGTCCTTCATTACTGATCCTCTTTGTTTTCATTTTCGCCTCAGGCATCATCGTAGACGCCCATTTTGCAAATGTCAGTTGATTTGCAGCCATCACCAATGCCACTACAAGTGGTAGCATCACCACCAGGACTAAATTCACGATCCTAAGTCTTGGTGACAATTGCCTTAAAGGTTGTGCAATGCTTTCAATAACAGCATACACTCCAGTTGCGATGACAATCACAAACACGAATGGCAGCATTTTTGTTTCCTCATATTCCACCACCTCTAGACAATTCAAGAGTGTCACAGGCAACCCGAATAAAACCGGGCCAAGGCAGGCTAAGAGTAAATAAATGCTGGAATCTTTAGACTCACCTATCCTCCCTCGAATTCCTTCAACTAAAGAAGTGTATATCTTCCCACTCAATCCACAATAACTTGATGCTATTGCAGTTATAGTGTCACAATTATTTTTGAAGCTTTTTCTAGTGACCAATAGACAATAATTGTTGATCCAACAAATGCTATTTCCTGCTAGAACATTGAGTAACAACATTTGCCAGTAACATAAAGGCAATTGGTTTGTAATGCACAAGTATTGCACACCATATCCAAGTGACCCTACTACCAAGCCAATCATCAGGATCATTGGTGCAGGGAGATGCTTTGCTGCAGCATTCGAAAACCATCCGAAAAGCCTTCCACTTTCAGAAGCTACAATCAGAGTGTTGAGTTGCACCCGAGAGATACCATAATGTTGTTGCATAAGGTTAGAGCACGTCGAATATATGAAATTGGTGCCACTCACAGCTTGTAGCAATGTAACACTCCCCAGGACTAACCAGGGCAATAAATATTGTCCAAGGCAAAGAAGTTTGGACATGTTTGATATTTTTGGATTTTAACTAGGTAAGGTAACATGGGTCAGCTTTTATATAATAGTAAGTTATGGAGAAAGCAGACAAGTGTTGCATGAAGACATTTTCTGATTTGTTGAATTTGTTTTGAGTTAGGCAAATGGCACTGTTGCTTGAAGATTGCAACTGTGTTTTTGTGACTGGCAGATACTTAACAATCAAATACATAATCAGCCAAGTTTATTCAGGAATTCCAGCAGTTTTTTCTGGATTTAGATAATCTGCCTAGAAATATCAAACGCAATCCTAACTTGAACCCAGAAGACTTACTAATTCAGAAAGATACTTTTTGTTTAACTGCCAATTAATTATCTATGTCCCAGTTAACTAAACATGAATCAAATTATACATATATACATAAAATTATTCTCTCTTCAGGACCGATTCTACAAGATATCAGGATCAGTTGATATGTATAAGACTGATCCTAAAGAGAAGATAAATAAGTGAAGTTGGAGTTACAAATTTAAATTAAAATTTCAAAATGGTATAGCTTGACCCATATATCTAAATCATGTTTAATGTAATAGCTGTTTTTGGAGAAAAAAGTAAAATAAATTACATCTTTTGAACATTTGGTTTTGTTTTTGAAGTGAAATTTCTTTGTGATAATGAAAAACTCTTATTAGTTTATTATTTTATTAATTATATTTAATGTTTATTTTATGATCCTTTATGAACACAACCTTTGCTGTGAAAAGAGAATTTAGAGACTCATAATAAAATTTCTTCTTCTTTGGAGAGGTTCAATATAACATTAATTGTGATCTTTCTCTTTATAATTATGTAGAGATCTCTCTTATAAGAGTATCTTAAATGCTCTTATAGATTATGAAAAAATTACATGTTATATAGGATAAATAAGCATTGAGTTAAAATAAATCTCTTTAATGCAATTATCACTCATTAATATCAAGAAAATATAGCAAAAAAAAAAAAAAAAAAAAGACATTGTCAACATAACTATCTATTTTTAGAGGGTGTGTTAGACAGTCATGTCAGCAAATCAATAATTATTTAATTCTAATTTTCAAATAAAGTAAAAAAAAAAAAGGAAGTATTAAATGTAAGTTTATGAAAAAATATTAAATGGAAATATATGGAAACATTGGAGAATAAATTTTTAATTTGATTGTTTATCAAATGATGTTTATATTATATAGGAAGCAAATCTCTTGACATTGATGACATGACATTTTTTTTCAAAACACAATTCATGAAAGTATATTGAAGATCTCTAAAAGCAAGTGTAGGAAGAAATTTATCTTGTATTTTTGGAGTAATTATTTGTTGTTATTGTATTTCTAGAGCCTACACTAACAGTGTTTGATCTAAGTAATTGGTTCTATCAGATTTCAAACTTATATTTTTTATTTTGTATTAAAATCAATTTCAAGCTAGTTGAGTTGAAGTGATTGTTAAAAAAAAATTGCCTACTTCAATTTCTTTTAAAAAAATCATTTAATGTTGGGGGAAAAAAAGTTATTATGATTATAAACAGGAGGCAATTAAGTTGACAAAAATTATTATGAATGTTTAAAACTCAAACCAATCGAATTAAATTAATTCATTCAATGGTTCAATTAAATTATGAACTGATTCTATGAGTTTGACATATTGAATTTAACCTAAATCTTAAAGATTAAATCTTCAAAACTCAATTCAAAACTATTAGCTTACAAAGACCCAGTTTAAATTTGTATTGAAGCAATAATGTCATCAAATAAAAAATAAGTTGCAAGACTTTAATTCACTCACATACATATCCAACATTTTTGATTTAATGTACATATTCAGATTAGATTGAATTTTAGGCGAGTTAGAATTATGTGGAGTTTTTTCCTTTTATTATCAGAATAAATATCTCTTGATTATGGAAACAACTATTTAAATCTTATAAATAATGATTGATTTTGATAAATCTTTACGGTACTCTAATTTTATCAATGTTAATTTTTTTAATAAAAAATAGGTAAAGGATTTGTAATTGGCCAGCTTCAATCAAATTATTGATCAATTCAATTTCAAAGCAAAATGGAAATGAATTATTTTCAAAATTTACCAACTCTTGCCGGGAGTTAGTTAACCAATCCTATCATTCACAGTCCGAGAAGATTTCATGCTTTGTTGGTGTTCTATTACAGCCTCAAGTACCAGACAAATTAAACCAAAACCAAACGACTACGGTTCACAAATTGGAAAAAAGTCCCTTTCTCAACATTAGCTAAAATAATAACTCTTTCAATACCTAGAAAAAAAAAAAAAATTATATCATTCAAACACATCAAATTCAAGTGGAAACGCAAGAATCTCCGCCTTTCAAATACTATCCAAAAATTCAACAAACAGACGCAAGCAGCTGATAACATAACATGTCATCTGATTTGGCCCAGGAGTCAAATCTTCCCAGCTCCAAAACATTGTTTAATTTGGATCGGACCTGCATAATTTTGTTATTGAGAAAATGCATAAAATAGCCCCTTTTGGAGAGCCCACTTGAAAACTAACTTTGTTTTCTCTCCTTACAAAAAAAGACCTAAAATGGACAAAAATACCCATAATGAAAAACGCCCAAAAGCTGAACTCCTGCCCAAAAGCTCTATAGCTACTTTCCACGTCTCAGTCTCTTATCACTTCCCACGTCGAAGCTGCTGCTCTCTTCCGACGCTGAACAACAGAAGGAGGTTTTTGGACGGTGGAAGAACTGCAGATGGCTACGCTGAACCTGCTGCTCTCTTTGATGCCTAACAACAGAAGGAGGTTTTTGGACCATGGAAGAACTGCAGATGGCTACATTGAACCAATTGCTCTCTTCTGACGCCGAACAACAGAAGAGGTTTTTGGACCGTGGAAGAACTGCAGATGGCTACGCTGAACCTACTACTCTCTTTTGACACCCAAAAACAGAATTAGGTTTTTGAATTGTGGAAAAACTGCGCCCACAGCTGCCGCTCGTCTTCTCTGCAGGTGGGTAGTATATTTGACTGGTTTTAGTTGCTTTGGGTATGTCAATATAGTATTACAAATCAAGGTTGGCGTAGTAAAAGTGGGTTGTGATTGTTTGGGGTATTTTGTGTGTGGTTTTGTGGGTATGATTAGAATGTAAAAGTTATATTGTATTGATAGTTGTTATTGGTGAATCTGTACTTTGACAGTGAGATTTATACCAGAGGCTGATAATTAGAGTTTAGATGCGAAGTCTTTATGTGAAGGTTTGGAATTCAAATTTTTAGGTTGAGAATCCCAATTGGGTTAGGATTCCTAACCTCAAGGTTGGGATTCCCCACCAATCCTAACCTGTAGGTTGGAATCCAACCTACAGGTTAGGATTGGTGGGGAATCTCAACCTTGAATGAATATCCAAGTTGAGATTCTCAACCTCCAGGTTGGGATGAATATTCATTCAAGGTTGTGATTCTCAATCTCGATGTTAGGATTCCCTACCAGTCCCAACTTTAGATTGAGAATCCCAACTTCGACGTCGGGATTCCTAACCTGATTGAAATTTAGATTGGAATTCTCAACCTAGAGATCGGGAATTAAGATTGAGATTCCCAACCTCGACGTTGAGATTCCCAACCTTAATTGAAAATTCAGGTTGGGATTTTCAATAAGTTGGGAATCCCAACCTCGACGTCAGGATTCCCAACCTTAATTAAAAATTCAGGTTAGGATTTTCAACCTCAAGGTTGGGATTCCCAACTTAGAGGTTGAGAATCCCAACTTGGATATTCATTCAAGGTTGGAAATCTCAATCTTGACGTTGGGATTCCCAACCTTAATTGAAAATTCAGGTTGAGATTCTCAACCTAGAGATTGAGATTTCCAACCTTAGAGGTTAAGAATCCCAACATCGATGTTCGATCAAGGTTGGGATTCTCAACCTCTAAGGAAAGATTCTCAACCTTAAGAATCTTGTCTTCGAGGTTAAGAATCTCAACCTTGATCGAACATTCCCAATCTGGAGTTTGGAATGTCCATCCTACAGGTTGGGAATCATAACTTGGATATTCAATTAGGTTGGGATTGCCAACCTATATGATCAATCACGGTTGGGATTTCCAACATGAAGGTTGGGACGAGGTTGGGAATCCCAACCTCCAAGTTGGGATTCTCAATTAGAGATATTAAGAAATATATATCTTCCCTCATTAGGCCTAAACACTTGATTGGGTGGGTTTGGATTTGAAATCTCATCCCCCACCAAATCCGATGAAACAAACATGGGCTAGCTAAACTAAAGATTGATTTATGGACTTCAGCACTAAAAATTGATATGGATTTTAGAATTGTCAAGGAAATACATTATACAGTTCATACAACAAGAAATAAAGTGATATTGAAATTAGCAACAACTTTCTTTGAGAGAAATTTGAGAGTTAACAATTTAGGTTATTTCTAGGGTATTAATGAGTGTACAAAGTAAAACTGATAATCTTCATATTCAAAATTGGACAGCAAATGAATGTCATGAGAGTTCTTTTTTTGACTTGCAATAGCAGCCTCACCTTTATATATCTCATACTATTAAGGGGAGTACATTGAGAATAACATTTGTTGCAATCTAAATTAATTCAAATGAATTCACTTCCACTCATAGGCTAGGGAAAATAGTGAAGTAGCAAGTTCGAGTCTCCTTAGTCCCACTCTTTGTGTTAATATTCATAAAGTTATGGGTAGATTTCTTCCAATGTCATGGGAGCAATTATTTGAGCTATAGTTTCTTTTTCTATTGTTATTGATTGCATACGAAAGAAAAGAAAGAAGTGGAAAAACAAAGGAGAAAATTAAAATGTAAACCAATTCCTCTTAATCATAATCATACTTTTGCACCATTGATATTACATACCACTACTATTTTGAGCAATCAATAACCTATAATTTTAACTCAGAATTCATCTGTAATGTCATATGTTCCCAATCGGCTTTTCAATATGTAAACAAGAATCATTGCAATTAGCAACAATTTTCTTAGCTCCATGAAAACATTCCACGAACCAAATAGATGCGATTGAATGCATTTGAGGTTTATTATTTTTGTTTACAACTCATCATCATTTTCCTCAGCAATGTGTTTTGCGAGCTCTTCCTCTTGTTATTGAACCTTCTCAGCAACTAAGGTAAAGAGTTGCAAATCCCCAATACGCATAGCCTTCCAAATAATTACTGCCATGAGGTTAGATTAATGCAAATCAACTTATGAGAGAATGATGTAATGGCAAGATGCCATCTTTCAGCAGTAGCAAATCACAAACCATGACGTTAGGTTAAAAACTTTAAGTAATTATGGAGAAAGGGGAAAATATTAGCACTCGCACAATCCGAGTTCAATCGACATGGAGATCGTTAAGAATACATGAAAAAATATTGATAAAATACATGAACAAATAACTATATTTAAAGGTAATAGATACAAGACAAGTAATTTTACCTTCTTTTCATAGTCCATTTAAACCAACTTTGTAAAACAAGATATATTTAACCATGCTGTTAACTGAAGAATTAAAATCCATGGTTAAAGAAGGGAAAACTGAAACTTACATTTGTCATATCAAAATATGGTCTCAAAGCCTTTTTCATGCCCTTCTACATGAAAATAGTCCTGTGATGAATTTATATAACACAAGAAATCTTACTGAGGTTCAAAGAAGAACCAAGAAACAAACCCAACAAGATAAATCTTGAAGGCTGCCAAAGCAAATTTTGTCTTGATAATATCAAGAAAATGAATATACATACTGTTCATTGATGAACATCTCTACCGCTTTCTCGTTTGTTGCACTAAGAACTCCTGTCATGGTGCCTCCAACCCGTCCAGCAGCATAGGCAAGATCCATGGACGGGGATTTGACTTTGTCAGGTTTCTCAAATGTTAGAGAACCAAGCCTGTGTAATACCATTTCAATTTTTAGTAACTAATCAAACAAAAACTAACAACAAAAATTCAAAACTTTAACCAATTTCGAATTATATATATAGGACTCCTGGTATAAAGACACAATTCATCTTGAGACATAATTCGAATATCATAAGTAAAAGAAAGGCTTCAAAAAAAAGTTTTCTTTGAAATTATTATTGTTCATGACAACAAATCTAACCAGGATCGTATGTAAAAAGGATTGACAGCCAATCTACTATTGTCTGCAAAAATGTTAATATTCTTCCCTTGGTAACCATAGATATGCCTCTGGACAAACGAAAAAATTATATCACAAATTAGATGTTACATGCAAAAGAATGAAAGTTTTATGCATTGTTGTTGCAAATTAATGACAACGAACTTAATATGATTTTAAAATAGATTAAGGTACAACAATCATGAGATTACAGAATAAATTTGTAGAAATATTTTTCTTTAAAAACAACAGAAGCTTTCTTCATCTTGCTGCCATAACAAAGTGCTTCCAGACATTAAGAGAGCTCTGTTTACACCTTCATGAATTTTAACTTAAAGGGTTCGATTAGGGAGACTGCACCTGCTAAGCAGGTGAAAGTTGTTAAACCGCCTTGCTTATCCTATGTTTACCACTTGCTTGATCCAACACGTCCATCGATCAAATCAATTAATGCTTTACAAGACATGATTTGAAAACAATATATTTATCTGTGGTTTACAGCATGAAAAAAAAAAAGTGCACTCTCTTTATAATAAGTAACTTAATTTTCTTTCAATTTTTGGACTATAAAAAAATCTGCCGCGGCCTAAGGAGCAGTAAGTTTGAACAAGATCTGGTTAAATAGAGTATCAAAAAAAAAAAAAAAAAAAATCTGGTTAACTAGCCTATGATTTGATTTTATTACAAGACATTCTCCAATCAAACTCTATTAATTTAATTATAATCCAATTCCCCTTCCTTAAACCACTTGTACCATTGCCAAATTAATATTCTAGTCAAGAGAGACTGCTTTAGAACAGAATGACAAATTCCCATTAAGAATTAAGAATTTATATAATTATATACATATGAGAATAGTAATAAGTAATTGAACATAAAGGGACCACTAGGCCCCCATGTGATGCCAAGTGCCAAGAACTGTTGTTTGCTTTTCCACTAATTATCATTTATAAAACTAACAACTAGCTTTTGCATTCACTAAATTAATATAATACATGATAAATGTGTGATCTACTAATTAACACAACAAATAAACCCCATTTAAAGTCACTGCATACGTTTGTGTCTGTGTTGTGTAACCTTTGCAAAATGCAACCCCCCTTGGTAGTTCCCACTGTCCATTCTTTTCATTGGTTGAAAAATTAAAAAGTATGTTAATGCATATGATCTATATGAATATGATGGTTCATTTAGACACTTATAAGGGTGGTAATGTCATGCATATCTCATCAAGAGAGAATAAACTAAAATGAAGGAAGAAGAAAAAATTTCAAAAGGTAGATTGAGAGAGGGTCTAATGGAATCATGCATATTTGCTCTAGATATATTTGTGTATTATTATAATTACAAATACTAGTGGTGTTGAACAAGAATATTCTTATATTACTTATTAAATATCTTTTTAACATTCTTAAAGATTTATCATATATACTAATATGCACAATCGATGGACTAGTCAATCTACCTTTATATCAAACAACGCATCAAGATCAGGATAAGTCAACTTAGATTTGAAACCTAATAACTAGTTATATTCTCTTTCACATTTTATATTAGAAAGATTTTAAATTTTAAATCATCTCATGCGCATAGAATTCAAACATAAACCGAACTAAGAAAGTTGAATCATAATAGGATTGAATTTGAACTAAAAACTTGTTACATGTATATGCTAAATATATCCATTTATATTAGGACTATCTAAAAATTTGAATGAGAGAGGACATTATTGTTGGGTCCATTGCACTGGCCTTATCATGCATACAATATCACATATAAAAAGGACATCTTGCAAGGAAGAAGACACAATCTAAGGATGATTCATCCTAAACTCACATAATCTTATACCAAACAACCAAAACAACACTCGATCGTACCAAACCCAAGTCATTATTCACTGAATTTTCTCCTTCAACCAACAAAACACCAAAACAAATGCACCTGAACACTTATTATCCTAATAAAGAAACAAAAACATGTCCATCATCCATAATCAAGTCAGCAATGAATAAATTGTTCACAAATTCATAAAATAAATTATGTTTTCAACACGAAGCTTACTCTCCATCACTCACGAACCAAATATTTCAATTAAGTACAACAAAGCAAAACAAAACACCATAATTCAAATCCCATGTCACCAAATTTGATCACAAAACCATTGAGAATCCAAAACTAAATGATACCCAGTTGCTCAAGTCCTATTAGAAACAGAAATATAATAGAGACTTACTGGTTGAGATGGACAACATTAAGAGAGAGAGGTTGTCGATCTGCAAGCTGCAAAGAAACCTGCGAATTAAGAGTTGATGTTAAAGAGAAGTCAGAGATGACAGAAAACAAGTAAACATAGTCAAGCAAACCAGAGTGAGAGAGGCACAGTCGAGTAGATCAGAGTTGACATGACAGCGATGGAGAGAGAGGCGCACAGTTAAGCAGACCAGACGGTGATACACGGCAGCGATGGAGAGAGAGAGATGTAGTCGAGTAAACCAAATAGTGATACATGGCCCCATGATGAAGAAAATAAGGTGTAAGGGAGAGAAGAAAAAGGGGTTGTGAGGGAGAAGAAAAGGGTGATGTGAAAAGAGAAGAAAAGGTTATGCTAGGGTTTGTGAGAGACAATGAAAAAAAAAGGTACCTATTCTTCGCCGGAGTTGAGAGTCGAGCAGACCAGGCAATCGGACGGTAGCGGGTAAAGGTCAGCGATTGGTGAGATGCGGTGGTTAGGAGGTGCGACGGTCAAACCGAAGGTTGGCTACTCAGATAGTTAACGTCGGTGGTTGAAGATTCGATGGTGAAGTGCGATGGTCGTGGGTAGAGGTGCTACGATGGTGGGTGGAGGTGCGAGGGTCAAAGAAAATTGTTGGATAGTGAGAGAGTGACCGACAGTGGGTGAAGGTGAGGTGCGACGGTGGTCGGTGGACGTGCGACGGTGAGGACTTCGAACGGTGGGTTGGGATTCCTAGAACGAGAATGAGAGAAAAAAGTTGGGAATATAAAGAGAGAGAGTGACAAGTTTTGTAGATAGAGAGTGGCCATCACACATAATAGGGTGGGTTAGTTGTAATTGGGTTGAGTAATCAAGGGTATTCTTGTCCAAAAAAAGTCACGCTGCAAAGATTTACAAAAAAAAAAAAAAATCATTTCTCAAATGGGTCATTACAAAAAGGTTAGTTTTCAACTAAACCCTTGTTATTAAGTGTTGCCATTGACCTAAAAGGGCCTACCTCAGTACATGATTAACATATCTACTTTGTCAAAAGTTTTAAGTATATCTATTTTTTTTTAAAAAAAAGTTATAAGTATATCCAACATAATTATCTATTTAAGTAAATTTTTTATATTATAAAATGAATAGATAATGAGATAGAGAAAAAAAACCTCTCTACCGTAGTTATCTAACCCAAATACAGAATTGACATAACCAAAAAAATAAATAAATAGATAAATAAATATGAAGATAAGTTTCTCAATTGAAAAACATATATATTTTTTATATTTTATGGTGATTGATAAAAAATGAATATGTATTTTGTTTTAGATAATTATCTGAGAGATAAGAATATAAATTTCTATAAATTTTTTGTCAAAATGAATCCATATTAAAAAAAAAAAAAAAGAGCTAATATGTTATTAATAGAAATTCAAAAATGTA
The DNA here is from genome assembly GCA_019925255.1 of Litchi chinensis. NCBI lineage: Eukaryota > Viridiplantae > Streptophyta > Magnoliopsida > Sapindales > Sapindaceae > Litchi > Litchi chinensis. The sequence continues at coordinate 23,825,844 of CM034463.1, read as the reverse complement.
TAATAACATTAGAGATGCTCTTAGATATTAAGTTCCTATTACCTTGAAATTCTGTTCAATTACATTACATAATTTTTTTGAAATATCTTTTTATTTTTTATTATTATTATTATTTTCTGACGCTATTGTGATTGATAACACATACAATATCAATATGTGGGATAGCTACAGCCTACCCCGTGACCAAAATTTTGTGATCTTTTGGTCACAATCTAGTGGGGTCATATTGCAATGTTTAATCCTGACTAAAACATTTTGGGTTCATCTTCAATAGAAGACACTATATATGTTGCTATATCAAGAGAATCATTTGTCTCATTGATTGCTTCGAAATTTTTGGCTGCATGTTACATTTCCTAGTTGAGTTTCCATCACTTTCCATTATAGGTAGAAATTTACTAAAAAACCATAGATTCACTTTAGATTTTATTAGGAACTTGTCACGGGTTAAATGTTCGTAGCCAATCCAAAAGATTAGTTTGATGGTTGATACTCGTCTAGCCACATCTAATTTCCCTACATATACAAGCTCACGGTACGTCCTTAATTATGTGCTGTTTGACATGAAAATATGACATTCTCATACTCATCTAATCACATGACACACCATTATCACTTAATTCTAGCTTTCTTATGTTCTACCTATTGTTAGTCGTATGTCTGCAGTACCAAGTAGAGGACAGGATCACACATTAAGATATAGTTTTGTTTGCACAACTTGTGACCTTGTAAGGAATCCTGATTAGACTAGTGTGAGCCACGCAAATCTCGTACCACTAATAGGAATGATGTGTGTAGCTAAAAACGAACAATATCTACGCTACAGGGTGGGGTGATTACAAGGAAAATATTGGTGAAAGAAAACAAATTTGCACCGCATGAAACTGCTTAGTGAAAGAATTTAGATAGAGAGAAAAGACAGAGATATAGCTGTCAAGAATGCAAGTGTTTTATTTGTTTCGCTGCATGATCATGAGTACAGCTTCTGAGCACACACAACAAAGCTTTATAACAGCCAAGCAGTTTGTAGGCATTAGATATAAGAATTCCAAGAGTCACGGCTCTTGAAAGTGACCCTCATTCCAAAAATGAAAGAATAGAGCATTTCCTTTCTTAAAATGACTTCTCTTTTGATTTAAATATTCAAAAAAAAAAATGTATTACACTTTTGTATTATTCTTAAATGATCTCATTAGTTATGCATACTAATTACAAATCAATATATTAATATGATCATTTATGATTAGGAATTTGAATCAATTGACTCATTACAACTGTTACAAATTTAGTTAGGAGTTAATGGTGATGAAAGATAGGATTTGAAACCACAACCTCATTGAGTTGGGCATAGAAATACAGTGCATACTTGGTTAACTCAAGACAAAGATTTTTTGTCAATATTAGCATGGTGTTATCTTTTTTTAAAGATAAATTTAAGTTTAAGTGATGTAAGAGAGAGGAAAAAATATAATAATTTTAGTTATTTATAATTTTTTTTATATATTGATGTGTCAATAAATTATAAAAAATTTAACCAAAAAAAAAAATGATAGAGAATCCTTATTTGTTAACTCAACTTTATGAATTGAAATGATCATTTAGGGGTGTAAAGTATGTATAACTTGTTTTGAATATTGATTAATTGATAATATTATCATAAATTATAATTAATTTCATTTTAATTTGGATCGATTTATTAGAATTATGGCAGGGAGTACTTTACTTTGATGTTTACTATTTAATTATATTATATCATCTGTATATTTTTTAAATATCTAACAAGAATTTTTCTGCCTCTCCATGCAAAACGAAGGCTCTGTATCACTTAACTTTATAGATTTATTAAGTTTGTTTCTATCGTCACATTTGCATGTGAATGTACTTTCCCGAAGTGCAAATCACGTGACTTTATAAGCTAGCCAAGTCACAAGAATCCTATATTATATATTCCAGAAAAAAATAAAGATAATAGTGATTAAAAAAAAAGGAAAAATATGATAATAAAATTTATATCATGGATAACAAAATTAGTAACTAATAATCAACGTCAATCATTCAGTAAATTTAATTGTGTAATTTGGGAATAAAAGGTAAAAAATGATAAAATATTTTAAAAAAGAAAAAATATGGCAAATTTTCTATTTTTGGGTGAATTTTTTGGTTTTGTCATTTAATGAAAATTTTCGATTATATATAAAGTGAGATGGAATGTCACGAGCAACAACAATGCTGAATTCAGAAATAATTCCATTGCATGATTGGGCTCTAAAATATGCTTCAAATTATTTGGTATCATTTTGTTTTATATTATCACATGATATGATATAATATTCATTAATTATGATAAATAAAGACATAAAGATGTGTACAGATCAGCATATGTAACAACATATAATCAATCTCTCGACAAATAATTGCCACTTAATAATTACCAAAAGAATTAATTGATAATGATGTTCTCATTATAATCACTATGCCTTTACAAGCAAAAGTAATTTAATAATTAAGTCATTTCTTAGGTTTAATTATAATAATTAAACATGCGAATAAGTGTACAATCCTAAAAAGAATCTTCTCAATCTCCAACATTTTGGCAACCCATGCTAGCCTCAAAAAGAGCATTGTAGTTTGATCTTTCTTTTTTTTTTCTCCCCTTAATTTAATTAACATATAGCCTAGGATAATTATAAGATGTGAGAAAATCTTTAAACGAGACTCTATGCAATGAGTTAGATATTTATTCTTAGTAGATTAGAAAACTTTTTGTAGGATGCAATTCATACCATTATGATTGAATGATACGTCGATCTTATAAAGACTATGAAATATCTTGACAATACTTTATGGGAGCAACATTATAGTAATGAATTAATATATCCGTTTCATTAAAAGCTTGTATTTAGTTATAAAATAATTTTTAGTGTCTCATAATTATAATTTGTAATAACTGGTCCATGTTTTTACCATGGAACTAGCATTGAACGTGACCTAACTGAACTGTAACATTTAGAAATTAAGAGAGCTAATTATATTAATATGTTAGTGTTAAAACAATGGAATGTTAATTATGTGAGGTAGATACATAAAGAGAGTAATAAAAATCCAAAAGTGTGAAGACAAATAATTGCTTATCTGTTTAATTTGTATTTTTGCTACCTTTTCGTTGTATCATCATATCGATAAGCATCCAATCATGCTCTTGTTGGACAAAAAAAAAAGTTCAACTTCAGTATTTGTCAAATGTTGAATCATGCCAATTCAACATTTCACATGAATATATGTGTATTTGGCAGAGATAATACCAAACTCGTCAGTTCGTATACCATTGAATAAAGTTATATATATATATAATATAATTAAAAAAAAAAAAAAAACTATCAGTTCACAAAAAAGTAAAAGGAAAAATGGAAACTCGAAAGGTTAACAGCTTAAAACAATATATCGTATATATGCTCATGTTATTTTATTAATTTCGATCTCTCTGGCATTTGCTTTTAATAGATAGACAAATATAATTAATTATTATTATTATTATTATTATTATTATTATTATTTTTGTGGATGATATGTTGATTGTCAAATTTTTTTTAACAGATTTCAAGAATAGATTTTCGATGAATTGAACGTAAGGAAGAGTGTTAATGAGTCATAAAAGTTTATGAAAGGCTGTTGACAAAAATTTAGAACTTTGCATCTATCATTTATTTGCAATGCACTATATCTCAAGTAGTATTAATGTGAAGATCTCTACTTAAAAGGGCCATGTTATATATTTGGACAATATTATAACATTACAAGTATAATACTCATTGGATCATTGCTTGCAAATTGTATGAATACAATTTAATGACTACCATCTATAGTTTAAATAATGTAATTGTATTGTACTGATAATTAAATTAGAGTGGAAAAGTAGATAATAGAAAATCTGAAAAGGAAAAAAAAAAAAAAACAGTATTAAGCAAGTTGTGGGTGGAATGTTAAACCCCGGGAGAGAGCAAGTTTTTGAAGGCAAGAGACAAGGATTGGAGCAGGGCAAGTGTATGGAGAGAATTGTTTTGTTGTAATGATTAAAGGGCACACGTGAATAGGTGGGTACTTGATTTGTCTGTGTCAAATGGAGACAATGCTGGAAGCAAGGAGAGTGTGTGTGTGTGTGTGTGTGTGTGTATTGTTCATTGCACATCTCGTGACGATTTCATCAGAACATGCATGGTCATCGCTAGCTACCAAAACTTCTTTGATGATCTCTAATTTAATGAATTTTTTCTGATGCATATAATCTGTAGCAAATGAGAGAAAGGGATTATGGTGTATGAACTTTGAAGAGCTATAAAATGATCACCAAGTTGTGAATATTTTTCGATTGTTGTAAGCTGTAAAGCAGTTCCAGGGCCATTAATTTCAACGGTTCTTGGTAGAGATTAAAGGAGAGTTAGCAGAGAGTTGGCAGCTTTGTGCATGAGAAAGCCAATAACTGGTCATGCATGTGAGTTCTAATACATAACCATGTTACTAGGCCAATGATATGTGATAATAGATATAAACTTTTTGACTGCTTTAAGTATTGAAACATTAAATTAGATTAAAGTATAATAGGCCTCCATGCACGCATGCAAATACTAAAGATTATTGTATATCAAGTGGGATTTTTGTAAACATATAAAAGGATAGATGGATAAGATTAACTAATTAATCTCATCAAATAAAGTTATAAGTTTGATAATTGATGCTGGCAAAGACGGTGAATTAAATAAGTCCATACAGATAATATCCACTGATCATTTTTTTTTTCATTAATTATCTCTTTTACAAAAAGCACTCTTAAAAGATGTCAAGAAAGTCAATGAATTTCTAAACTTTTTTTTTTTGAAAATTTATGAATTTCTAAACTATTCATCCAAATTTATATACATTTAGACTATAAGCAAACCAGAGGGGTTTGAGAGCAAAATGACACAGTACATGGTGATGGATGATCTGATGGTGAAACCATTATCTCCTATATGTTTCTACCATTACCCTTCTCAATTCAATTGGTGTCAAAGATTTCAGCTCTCTTGTGGAGAAAAATGTCACCATCAACTTCAAGAAGGTTATTATTATTATTATTTTGTTTTTTCAATTTTGCCTTTTCTCATTATATTAGATTAACCGTCAATGACCCTAGTGACCTTGTGTTCTCATAGTGGTTGGAGCTAGTGAAGAGTAATCTGCAATATAATTCAATGATAATTGTCATACATATGATTAGTTTATATTCAATTTTAAAATATGATATAGATAGGCAAATAACTTCTTGTTGTATTGACCTCATGCTTGCATGCATGCATGCATGATACTCATTATATAGTGAATTTTATCATGAAGATTTATATATCTAAATTCAATTCTAATAAAATGGAAAATATATAAATTGAAGTAGTGAATGATCACCACAAGAAGGGTGGAATGGCACGTGTGGAGAGAGAGATAGAGAGAGAAGACAAGGAGGTGACGGCTTGTGTGTGTGTGTCGAAGAGAGAGAGAGAGAGAAGAGGGAGAGACAGAGGAGGAGAAATGTAGCTAATAAAAAGATCCCCGTGAGGAGTGTTTGGAGGCATCCAAAGATCACAAACCAAGTAACATCCATATTTTGGTTTCTTCTTAATTTCCGCTTCGCTTCTTTCGATGGCCATTTTAATTTCCCCTTCGCTTCTTTCGATGGCCATTTTTTACACTCTCCCCCGTCTCCTATCCATCACGAGCTCATGATTCCATTCTCTTTCCCTCTACTTAACTAATCTCATCCCCTTTTTCATCTTTCCAAAAGGCCCACTTCTGCCCTCTTAAATCGCAAAACGCATCAATTGGATCATCTTAACCTGTGCACTAGTTGTAAATCTTAGGCTACGTATGTGGTGGCCAGATTCATGTTTTTATATTAAATTATATGTTTTTAATATAATCCAACCTACATAGAGTTAAGCAAAAGAGAATTCCCCCTTTAAGTTTTAAATTTGAATGATATGGCATGTGGATTTTATTCTGATTTTTGGGTGCATGTACATGTACATGCCAAGCCAAAATACTAGAAAACAAAACTAAACCATCTAATTCCATGTCACTTTTATACGTATACACGTTTTTGAATTGGAAGAGAAGGGCAAAATTGTAAGTTACAGGCTAGAAACAAATGTAATTATTTATTTATTTATAGTGGAGGAAGCCTGGGGTACTCATGTGGGGAAGCAAACAGAAAACAGAAGAGGTTCATATAGATTTGAGAGCTCACAATACTCCTCTTTAAAACAGCCTCATCAGAGAGAGAGCTCTCTATATCTTGAGTTGATAGAAAGCCAGAAAAAAGAAGATAGAAGAATAATAACAGTTTTTGAGAGCAGAGAGGAAGAGAGAGACATATAAAAGAAAAAAATTGAACACACACACACAGTGACACACCATGGTTTCTAGGGAGCAGAAGAAAGCAGCAGCAGCACTGCATGAGAAGCTGCAACTTCTTCGTTCGATTACTAACTCCCATGCTGTAAATTCCCTGTCCATATCTCTGAAACCTTTTCTTTCATTGGCCTTCTAATTCTCAGCATTCATGGATGTTTATATATGCATATAGAAACACGTAAAATATATTTATGTTGTGTTATTATATATACACCTAAATTCAATTTAATATAAATCTAATTTTTTTCTGCTCTTTCTTTTTCCTCTACATGTTTCTTATTTATCATTTGGAATACTGTTAGTTTGCAGCTTTGGTCTTTATCGTTTGTTCTTTTGTCACCGAGGATAATTTCTCTTTCGTTTTCTTTAAAACATCATATGCATATGTGTCCATTCGTCTAGGTGGAATAAGATTATTAACGAATTATAAGGATGTTATTGAATTTGACAATCGGTTAACGTTGGTTAGCTAGTTGGTTGATCAGCTGGTAAGTTATTGTTAGTGTTTAGTATGTTATAATTTTTTTTCATTCTCTCGATGCTTTTATGGTCATAGAAGAGGTCTTCAGATCAAATTTTGCTCACACAGGGGTCGGTAGGGACTTGGTTTCCAGGGTGATTATGTATGGATTTCAACAATAGGCAAGCTTTTACTATTTGTAATAAGAGAATTTTGTTTTGAGTACTTATCAATCTACATGTTCTGAGTTGGTAACTTACTGAATCTTTGAATTCTGATCTTTCTTTAATGATTTGGAGGAGAGAAAAACGAAAAAGAAGAAAAGGTACAAAAGTAGATTCTAACATATAAAGTTTGATTGTGTTTGTTAATTGTATGACAGTTGAACAAAACATCAATCATAGTAGATGCATCAAAGTACATTAAAGAACTTAAACAGAAAGTAGAAAGTCTCAATCAAGATATTGCAACTGCACAAACTTCAGTCGACGAAAATCCATTGCCTATGGTATATTCTTCTTTATCTTCTTAATATATATATATATATATATATACACGCGCACACACACACCCGATTTTATTATTTTTATATTTTCATTATTATTCATGTACTTCTCTTCCTTTGGCAACAATTAATATGAGTTATTTTTGTCTATATATGTATATGTGCCACAGCAGGTTACAGTAGAAAGCCTAGAAAAAGGTTTTCTCATAAATGTATTTTCAAAGAAGAGTTGCCCAGGCCTGCTTGTCTCCGTTTTAGAAGCTTTTGAAGAACTTGGTCTTAATGTGCTGGAAGCTAGGGTTTCTTGTACGGATACGTTTAATTTACAAGCCGTTGGTGGAGAAGTATGAATGCAAAATTTTCTATACATTATGATTTCGTGTATATATATTTCATTTCAAGTATTTCGTCAGTTATATGTTTCCTTTGTTACATAATATATAATATTATTGTCCGTAATATTTAATGATATAAGTTTGTTTCAATTTTTGCAGAATGAAGAACAAGGTGAAAGCATGGATGCTAAAGTGGTGAAACAAGCTATTTTGCAGGCTATAAAAAACTGGAGTGAAACTTGTACTGAACAAGACTAATACAACCTTGAAGCATTCTATGTATATTTTTCTGTTTCTTTCTTGATGTAATTTGACAATGTCGTTAACCAAGGCATTGATAATCTTCTGAGCTAATCTAAGTCATCAAAAAGTGAAATGTGAAGATCATCTCAAATCTAAATTAAATGCAATTAATTATTGATCAAGAATATGTTTTAAGAACTTTAATGTTTACACTTTACATGGACTCATGATTAAGTGGAAACTTTGTTGATCTTTGTTATTATGCATATACGCAATACAAATAATCGAAAATGTCACTCACACCATAATCATTTATTTCATATATCTATATATTTTATAATAAGTTTTCATCTCTCGTCAACACCTAAAAAATAATTAGAACAATATACTTCACTTCTATATATGCTTTAAACTTTTGATTTTATGTTATTTATTACGTAATTTTATAAATGTATGTTCAACATGGTAATACTAAAATTAATAAATTTATCTTTTGGGTACAGAAAAAAATTAAAAGTATTTAGACGAGCAGCTATATGAGAAATGTTGACAACAATTCATCACTGGCTATTTATATTTTACATATATGGTACTGGTATTGTAAACTTTGATTGAAGTTAGATTTTTGTAGTACAAGTTTTTCTTGTCATTAATTCCTGAAAATATGTCTAGGAATCTCATATAATGTAGATAGAAGTCATATATGTTCCTATCTCACAGGAGTCATGTGATAAAAAGAGTTACTGTGCAAAGCGAATCATGTTCATATTGAACAGCTACTACTTTTTGATGTGGCAGAAAATAGGCGTATATAGCTACTTGTGATCAGAAACTGAAAATGCTTCGATTACATAAAAACTATTATTTGTAAAACGCAAGTAATTAATTAGTCACAGATTTGATATAAGACTACCTTAATCTTCTTTCCCCTTAATTAATTCACTTCGATCTGAAGTTGTGGGAGACAATTCCAGAAAACATGGAATAATATCATGATAGATATATAAAAAATAATAATAAATATTTTTGAAAAGTTTATATAATCAGAAGGGTAGGTTTTCTGGTGTCCAAGTATAGGACCTGTGAAAGTAATTATCTAATATTAAGTGCAGTACTAATTAAACTATTTAAATACTAATTAATCTGTTTAATTATAAGTTCAGGTGTACAATCAGGGAATTTCCTGTCGGAGGCATATCTCAACATTACAAACTGTAGTTATTAATTTTATAACTACAAATCATATGCAATCTGTACATTTTCAGAATAAATAAAAAAAAAAAGATAAATAATTTATTTTATTCATCATGAATATACTTTAACATTCCATGTACACATTCTTAGTTGTATTTAATTAATTCAATACTTAAAAAATAATAATAATAAACACGATCGCAAGTATAGTCTAGCGAGGCCGGAGTCCAATGTTCGAATCTCTTTCCCAATTCAAAAATAAAATATGATAAATAATAATCAGACAGCATTATTCCTTCTGGTTTTGACATCCATGAAATATGCCCTTGTTAGCTGAACAGCCAAGTGAGGATTCTTGGGAGCAAAAGCTTCATATTTAGCTGAAAAGACAACGTCTTCCATGTTCTTGAGAATGAAGTTCAAAGCAGTGTCCTTCAATGTCTTGTTGGAACAAACATCTGCGATTTCCAGAACGTCAAGAGCATTGGATGAGTCCAAGGAACCAAGCATGTGGCGTTCGCAAAATTCGTGCAGATATGGGATTTCGTACTTGTCAGAAGCCAGGAACAATGAGTAGACATGCTTCTCCACCTTTTCAGGAGGCAAGTTTCCACTGTAGAGGAAGTCCAGGAGAGATTCTAGCTCTTCATGGTTCAATTCAGGCAATGTGATTGTGTCACTTGGTGGAGACTTGCACCCATCTGAATCTAACAAGTTTTTGAAGATTTCTGATCTTGCTGCCTATATTGTAGCACTTGCTATCAATTAATGATGTTCATTTCTAAATTCATTACAAATAATTTCTGAAATTTATTAGAAACCTAATTTAAAATCATCAAAACTAGGGGTGGACCAAAAAAAGGGGAACCAAACTAGATTAGACTGAAAATATCAATTTTCAACTTGTATTTGGTTCGGTTCAAGTTTATACGTCAAAAACTGATTTTTTTTTTTTTGGGGGGATTCGGTTTGGATCATAAAAATCAATCCAAAAATAAAAATTGGGGTGTAAAAAGCTCATAATTTAACAAAAATCAACCCAATCCAAACATCAAGCCAAACTAATTCGGTTTTCTTATTTGAAGACACTTTTTTTTTTTTTTTTTCATTCAATTTTGTTTAAAACCAAACCGAACCATGTCCACCCCAAATCAGAACGTCTATGACTTCCTACTAGAATCTCCCTATATTTAAATCAAGATACCCTTTATGAGTATAAAGGAAGTAACGCTAAGTTGTTTTATATTTTCAAAGTTGTTTTATATTTCCACGTTTCAAAACAATTCTATACACAGAGCTTAACTTGCACTTTAAATATTATTGGTATCTATATCGGAAATTTTTTTTAAACCAATTTTATGATTTGAAATCTATATAACATGACATAAATGGACACACATATACACATGCACACCAGAGAAATTAAATGTAACGGAGAGAGAATTACCAGTAAGGCTCTATGAGCAGGAACAGGAGGCCCATTATTTCCAGGCATGAGTTGGATATCGGTGTGAATTTGGTCTCTGAAAGCAGCAACAAACCCACCAAGGAAATTTATTTTCTTATTCAGCTCATCTTCTAGCTCTTTCATACTATTCACCCATTTTGGAAGGTTTGCAAGCGGCTGATCACATTAATACAAAAATAGAACAAAAAAGATGTTAAATATAATTTAGAATTGTAAAGATGGTTTGGGTAGTATCATGCATGATTTTGCAAAATTAAGTATGTCAAACACACATAAATCTCTCAGATTAAAGAACAGAAGTCTGGTCCAAAGATATTCTATATAATACAACAGAAGTTATCCAACTCATGTATTTTATTATGAAAATAGTTAGATTAAAAAAAAAAAATTAGGGTGTATTTAGCTTTTCTCCGAAGAAATTAAAATCAATTACTATGGCTTCATAGGGCTGGAGGCCCAAATAATAGGTTTTAACCCAAACAAAGAATGGGCTTACAAAAATTAGGTGGAGAAAAACTTAAGAATTTTTATTATTTAAAAAAAAAAAAAAAACCTTAAGAATTATATTCTAACAAGGTTGTGTTACTCTCTCTCTCTCTCTCTCTCTCTCTCTATATATATATATATGAGTTTGTAAATGTATGGTTAAGTTTCAATCCAACAGTTTAAAAAATAAATTAAGAACATAAAAATTAAATTTGAAGACAAAAGTTGAGGTGTCAAATGTTAAACTCCTCATATCCTCTTTTTTTTTAAAAAAAAAAAATCACATCCTCATTAATTAAATCGTTGATATGAGTTATATTCCTCTCCCTAATTTTGAAATTCGCCAAATATTTTAAAAAATTAAACAAAATTTTTTGAAAAGATTAATAGACTCGCTATTGGATGGGGTTACTATTCACATGTTATAGCAAAACCCTTGTAACATAAAAGTGGACACCTGAAAAACTCGAAAGTATCAACCAGACGATATATAACAAAAATGAAGAATAAAAACATGAAAAGTAGAGCTTGCCTTACAAGAATTTGGGGAAGAAACAAGAGAACCATTATTGGCTTTATTATTATTGTTTTCAGCAGCACCAAATTTATCAGTTTCAAGCTTGTTCATCAATGAGATCACAGCTCTAGCTCCTTCATAGCAAGCCCCACAAATGGTGTTTCTTGGTGGCCTTAGAATAAATGGCATTGTGGTGCACACTGAGCAATCCATGGTGATCTGTATGCCTTTCCAATATTTCTAGCAGCTTCTCTCTGCTTCTAATTTTTCTAAACAAAAATGGAGGACAAAGAAGCAGAAGAGAAGATATGAAGAAGAAAAGAAGATATAAAATATAAATGGTGGAGGAGAAAATGTTTCTTTTTTTGAACTCAATTTATGAACTCTTCACATATATTTATTTGTTAATTAATAATTTGTTTTACCATTGAAAGGCTTATTTGTTAATACTATTAGGTTTGTTAGACCTAATCATTCTGTCAATTTTTAATTACGATGATAAAGGACATAGCTATTATGATTGCATGCATTTAAGGTGGGCATATTTTAATTTGAGTGAAATGACCAAACCAATCCTTGTGAATTATTAGGGAACATATATTCATATTATAATAGGCAAATGCTTAGACCTTGTGGTGGCTTGCCTCGAAGCCAATTTGTGAAGTTGTTGGACTTCTAAATTAATTAAAATTCACGTCATATGAGTATATTTACATTATGAGAAATAAGAAAACTGGTCTTTAAAATATATATGATGAGAAAGTTTATGAAAATGAATTGAAGGAAGACACTTAAAAGATTGTAAAAACATATTATTAAACCTAATATAATAAGATAATTATTATCACAAATTTTCAATAAAGTGGTGATATAAGAGCTTTCCAATTTTATAGTTCCAACATCATTCTATTGTGTTCATCGTAACAATTTCAATCCATGATACAACAATAATAACAATTAAAATCGTACTTGACAATTTTAATTGATTTGATATGAAAAAAAAAAATTATATATCTTTTAACTTATTTTGAACTCGCTTAAATGTTGAATAGTCTTATGATGAATTGGTATTGTTGTTACTCGTATATTTTATTGTTATAATTCTTGTTTAATTTTTTATTACGTTTTATTAATTTTTAAGTACAAGTTTAACATATTAAAACTCATAATTATAGGAGCATATTTGGTGTATTGGGGCAGGATCGTCAATATACATATACATCAAGAAAGATGAGAAGTTGTTGTGGCAGTGGCAATGTCATTTTGAGTGAAGTATAAAGAAACACCATAAACAAAGACTTTGTTAGGAAGAAGAAAGGGACTTTCCAACCTTACAACAGCAAATAAGTTCAAGGCAACCACGTCCATGTTAACCACTCTTTTTAACACAGAGAAATCTATATTAATTTATATATATATATATATATATAGATCGATAGATAGATAGATATAAACCCCCTTTTTTTTATAAAGTCATCTTGGCTTATTATATATAAACATGCACACACGAAAAATTATTAATATAGGATCTACACTTTCTTTTTTTTTTCTTGGCTCAAGAAAGTAATGGGAGATTAATGTATAGAGAGAGACACACACACTATCTGATCTGATCATCTTGGACAGTGAAATGATCAGAGAACTTGCGGGTCATCATCAGATGGGTTGATTATAATTGAAAAATGTCATCAGTTTTTAGGGTTGGTGGACCAGTGAAAATGTAATGGTCAAATTTCTAAGTTTGGTGGTCGAACACAAACAAAGCTATATAAGATAATGACCGGTACGAGGACATTTTTCTATATTATTTTATTAATAATATGCTAAATAATAATAATAATAATAATAATTCTTTCCTTTTTATTAATTAAATTAATGCATTATAATAATTCTTTCCTTTTTAATAATTAATGCATTCTACCGGTCTAATATCATTGCTTATCAAATTAATTAAAACCAATGAGTAAGTTAATTAATTTTTTTTGGGGAAAAATCATTTTAGTCCCTAACTTTTGGGAAATGATCAAATTTTTAACTATGTTTCAGAAAAAGAACAAAATGGACATTAACTTTTCGAAAAAGTGTCAAATTAGTCATTCTCGTTAGTCAACTAACGGTCAAACTTAACGGATGACATGATATATAAGGGTAATTTTATCATTTTAGGGATTAAAATGATTCAATCCCTTAAACTTTTTTCTTAATTTTTTTTCAGATCATTTTAATCCCTAAAATAACAAAATTACCTTTGTACATTATGTCATCCGTTAAGTTTGACCGTTAGTTTACTAACGAGAATGACTAATTTAACACTTTTTCGAAAAGTTAGGGTCCATTTTGTCCTTTTTTTAAACATAGTTAAAAATTTGATCATTTCCCAAAAGTTAGGGATTAAAATGATCTTTCCCTTTTTTTTTTTTTAATATATATTTTTTTTGCATAAGGTAATTTTTCTTAAACATTATTGGTAATGGATGATAAAAGTTTATTTTCTTTTTCATTTACAACCTTATAAACAGTCAATCATATTTTTTTTAAAAAAAAAGAAAAACCTTAGATTAAGCTTAATTAAGAATAGGAATATCCTTGAGATCTTTAATTTCGTTTTCAGCCATGACTAATACTTTAGTCATTTCCTTTTAAAAAAAAAAAAATCGTGAAAAAGTTTGATAAAATAGATATACAGCATTAGCGAAGTTAGGTGATACATTCATAAAAAATATTTGTTATAATAATTAAAAAAAAAAAAAAATTCTTGATGTTAGGTACATACCAACAGCAGACGAGCCAGCTGATATACTCACTAAACTCTCTTGCCATCAACAGGTTTAATTGTTTGAAAACCAAATTCATCTTGGATAAACCCAGATGAATTTTAGGGGGGCTGTTACAGTATGACATACTGAGTTAGTGAGTTAGTCTGTGTTAAAAGTGTTAGATGTTGAAAGCTATTATTATTGTTCAACTACCTTGTCGTGCTGTCATCAGGTGATGGACCACATCACTAAGTTAGTTAAGAAAGCCTTGTATATAGACTGGAAACAGGGAAATGAAGAGCAAGTAATCAGTTTTAGCTCATCAAGATCTAAAGCCTTCTTTTACTTTCTTTGCTTGTTTCTTCTTCTTGAACTTCCACAATCCATGACTAATACTTTAGTCATTTCCTTGAAAAAAAATTCTTGAGAAAGTTTGATAAAATAGATATATAGCATTGGCGAAGTTAGGTGATACATTCATCAAAATATTTGTTATAATAAAAATAGAAACTTAAATTAATGATTAGTACAAAAAGAAATTTTAAGAATATCACAATATTATTATGATGGATTCTTATTAAATGAGTGCACACATAGATAAAACAAAAGCGAAACTCTAAAAACTTGTCCGTGGTTCGTCTAAATCTTCAGTTTTTGTCATCTCTAATTTGAAATTTATCAAAAATTCCCCGTAATGTTAAAATAGTTAAATATCTCTCAGAGGCCGGTGACAGAACAACAATACCTTTGATCATCACTTATTTCCTTAGGTTAAAATATTGACTATTTGACTTCATGGGCAAAAATGAAAATACGAATCGAAATTAACTAAAATAATATTAATTAAAACATAAAAAATAAAAAAATATATAAAATATAAATATATTAAAATACAAAATTAAAATTGAAAATATATAAAAATCTATTTTTTTTCTCTCACCAAACTCTCTCTCTCTTCTCTCTCTCTCTTCTCTTTTCCTTTTATCTATGTCCATCTTCAATTGATAATGATGGTGGCAAAAGATTTCAATAGTAGCAGCATAATGGATTCAAAGATCTGGGATGAACCCATCTGGATTCATTTGACAATGAAACCAAGAGACTTTATACCAAATCTTCAAAGGACCTTTCTTGGGTTTGTACCTCATTAGTGCAGTAAAAGAGAGTGGTTACGACAGTGTCGATCCTTGTCCTCATCTTTTCGGTGACAACAATATTCTTGAACCTCTAATACCGTTGTCGTGTCAAATGACAAAAGAGAAAGGAACTCAGTAGGTATGAAACCTAGTGTTGAGTTTTGGGTTTCGTGGGTTTCCATCGATGGTGGTTTCCAACGATGGAAACTCACTGGTTTACAATTGGAAGCCAATGGTTAGTTTCCAACAAAAACTAGTGGTTTGCATCTAGAAACCCATTTTTAGGTTTCTATTTGGAAACAAGGAAGGAACGTTGATTTTCTAACATATTTGATGATTTTTTTTTTTTTTTAAATCAAGTTTGACGAGTTTTTTTTTTTTTTTTTTTTTTTGGGCATTCATTTTTATGTTTGAAACCTTGGTTTTTGTTAATTGATGATGATGATTTTGCTGGACTTATGATAATTAAAAATGTTGATGTTTTTTGGATTGAAGATGAGAGAGAAGAATTTTTTGAATTTTCTCAAACAATCTAAATTATTTTTTGATATGTTTTCTATTTTTCATGAATTTTCACATTTCATAATTATTTTGTTTCAACTTTTTTGGGTTTTTATTCTTTTGATCTTCACCATTTATCTTGATCCATTTTTATTTTTTAGAAAACATAATTAAAAAAGATAATTAATTTTTAATTTTTAAATTAATTTTCACCGTCATCTCCAAATATTTTTTCTTTTTTTTTTCTATTTTTTTTAATTTTTTTTATCTTTTATATTTTTATATTTTAATATTATTTAAATTAAGAGCAAATTCCAAATTTGGATGTCACACTAACATTTACGTTGGAAATTTGACACTAGAGAGGATTGGAGGTAAAAATCAAACTAAAGTGAAAAAATGGAGATTTTAGCAAACTATAGACAGTATTTAAGGATTTTCCATAAAATAACTTATTATTAGTTTGATAAAAGCTTCTCTAAAAAAGTACATGACATGAACAACTACTCCATGTATCATCATCATCAATAGGAATTACATAATAACATTCCTCATCCAACATAAACCAGAATTAAAGAGCCAAATTCATAACTGAACAAAATCAATTTGGAGAATTAGCTAGCTTTCAATTCTCTCCTGCTT
Source organism: Litchi chinensis (assembly GCA_019925255.1). Taxonomy (NCBI): domain Eukaryota; kingdom Viridiplantae; phylum Streptophyta; class Magnoliopsida; order Sapindales; family Sapindaceae; genus Litchi; species Litchi chinensis. The sequence goes on along the minus strand of CM034463.1, from coordinate 23,809,160 downwards.
GATTGCTGCCATTATTATAATTCTTCTCATAGTAATGATAAGCTGCTGCTCCGGAAAGCACTGCCAGTGTTATTGCTTGTGCGTGCATCCTGTGTAGCAACACAAACAATAGACTATTAAGTAACACATCTCAAATCTCAATAACACTTCTTCGTATATATCTTAGCATGATATGATCACCAGAACTTGAAAAACTGAAAATAAAAAATCAATACAATACTTCTCTAATGTAGATTTCAAGACTGTCCATGTTAAAGATTCTTCATGGATGTAATATACCTGGCATGTATAAGCCTGAGGCTTGGCTTAAGAGGAGTTCTAGAACGAGTATAAACTAGTGATGCCCCAACTGCAGATGCCCATACTGCTCCTGTAAATCAAACACATGCATACATGCATGTCAAATATATATACATGATCACTGATTACTTAATAATTACTATTATCACAAAACAAAATTTTTGTTTATGCATCAATAAAGCACTTTAAAATGATCAAATTTGTACGAAAAACATAACTTGAGAAGAAGCATTTTTTAAAAGTAATTTTACACACAAAAAGCACTTTCTCAAATCATGCATATGCACTTACCAATGCTGGTGAGCTTGTGCTTTGAAACCCAAGATTGGACAGCCTCCATTTTCTTCTTTGATTTCTTCTCTTGAACTAATACTAGAAAAATTGAATCGAGTGAGAGTGGAAAGCAAGGGGAGGTTGGTATTTTATAGATATGAGATGTTGAGAAGAGCGCTTTTGGGCCGGATCAGGAGGGGCCCCTGGATTTAGTTTTCACTCTTTTTTGGAACACTGAAAGTTGCACTAAACCAGAGGCTCAACTTACAACGGTTTTGCCGTGTCTGCTGCGGGTTTCAGACTCTTTTTGCTCTGACTGGGATCACATCACACGCTTGTCACCGTGATCATCATTTTTCATCCATTGGATTTATATTAACTACCTGGAATTTATGGTGTTCTGGGTGCACGACTAGAAATTTTCTTTAACCCTTTTTGGTAAAAACAGTAATTTTTTTTTAATAGCTTACAACATTATACGGCTAGATAATTTAAGATGAAATTTTTTTATAGAGTAATGTTAAACTTTCAAAATATTTTATCTAAATCTATATTCAAATAATATGATATGTGAGTTATTTAAGTTAATAAGATCTTGATAACTCACATGTTATATTATTTAGATATGAATTTAAATAAAATATTTGAGAAATCTAATATTACTCTTTTTAATATTAATGGTGTTAGTGAAAATTATTATAAATAGAATTTAAAAAAATGTGAATTTTAAAATCAATATATAAAATAAATAAATAATTTTATTTATAATCATTTTTTGTTCGCAAGAAGTGTTATAATAGTTTATAAACCAATTATTACTTAAAAAAAAGCAAAATGATTCTTTTTTATATATATATTAATTTTAAAATTCACATCTCTTTTAATAAAAACAAAATTATAAAAGATTGAAATGCAAAACTACTCAGCCATAATGAGAACATAATAATTAACTATACCTCAAAAAAAAAAAAAAAAAAAAAAGATTAACTCCTACACAGTAAAGCGTTAATATGTAAATTTGCACATGAATGTTCAAAAATCAATGGACACGGTTTAGAATCCAAGTACATGATATATTAATCTAAAACTTGCCGACAAAATCAATAAAACCATTGAATTTAATGGAGATTCGTGAAGTGCACTGATTCCCCTAAATTGTAATATATTAAAGTAATTTAAAAGAAAAATAAACAGAAAGTTGTTGAATAATTTTTCAATTATTTAAGCAATGCTCAGTGACAGACATCAGCTTTTGAATGCTCGAATCTTTTTCAATTGATAACTTTCGAGTTGGTCTAAGATAAATGAATGTTCCCATTTTTGGGTAAAACATATATCAAAATTTTATTAGTTTGATTTTTATAAGTGTAAATGTTTGGATTTTGTTACATTTTAGTTGTTAGAATTATCTGTGGCTAATTTTGTTTTTTAAATATCATATATAATAAAGTGAATTTAAACTTAAATCATAAGATTGAATGAATATTCTATATCACTAAATTACACTGTATAATAATTCCACATACTAAAATTTCTGTATAATAATTCCACATACTAAAATTTCTGATTGCAAAATTTGTTAAAAGTAATACAAGAGACTTCAATCTAAATCTTTGACTTATAATTTGCATGCGTCTAAATCTGAAGTCTAGTCTCTAGTTATATTATTTGTTAAAATCCAAATAATTGACTTAAGAATGCATGGCATGTTCACTTTTTTCTTTTTAGAAATTCTTGCACGACTTTTTACTACTTAAAATTTGCACGACTTTTTACTATTTAAAATTTAAGTTGGTGTCCATCTCTAACATTGTATTCTATTTAATATTAGGGCAATTGTACTTGATAATTATTGATGTCAAAATTGGAAACACCAAACTACATCAATAATAAATTCAAATTGATTACAAAGGTGATTCGAATTTGAACAATCTAAAATTTATCGAAATCCTTTCATATACCTTGACCTCTCTGCGAAGGGGATCATTTCTCTTGGGATGACCATTTCTCTCCTTGACTACCTGCAAAACAAACAATTAGGTCACAGGTTGTTAGTATTTCACCGACAAAAACTTTCCGATGCTCAAGTTAATGGGGTTTCTAGTCCATTAACTTGCAGGAACAAACAAACTCCAACTCCAACTTTGGACTCCATTCAGATTTCTAATCCTTATGCTTTCATGTAAAACTAATAATTCAATTAGTAATTACCAACTCATTCTATCGTAGAGACTTAATATTTGATGTGGATCCCAAGTTCCGTAGTGTGTTGTTGGAGTGTGGAAGTCAACCTTGGTCAAACATCATTATTTAGCACTTAAAAATTTACGCATCAATAATAATAATAATAATAATATATGTCTTTCAATTCTGCATCATGTTGCTGACCGATCTAGATTCTTACCTAACTATTTACATTTTTAAATATCCCTAAAATTAATTTAAATATTTTCTTACATAAAACAACATAAAAATATTTTTTTTAAAAAAAATTATATAAAACAATAGAAATTAATTGCTATATTTGGCAGTAACGCCAAAATGAAAGATGATATATTGTATTTGCCTTTTTGCAACTTATTAAAAAAAACGTCAAAAAGTTTTTCTGTGTTATTTCTAAGCTTTTTTGTTGGACTTTTCTTTTTAGGGATGGTGTTGACCGGAATTATCTCAATTCTTCCAAGGGATACCTTTCCGTCAAAGTTTTATGATGGTACTATTTTCGCTCCATGTCCCAAATTCGAGATAGATGGCTAACTAATTGAAACTGAAAATGTATTTAGGTGGCGGTGTTGATAATTGTTTCTGCATGTGGAATGGTCTTGGGAGTCATTATGGGATATGTTACATGAAAAGCCTCGATGGCTTGTGAGAATTGTTGAAAGAAAACAAGGCAGAAGGTGAGAAGGCCTAATAACATGTCCATATTAGGGAGAAACAAGTCGTTGGCTTGGTGCATGGACAGTGTAACTATTCGAATATGAGTTATTGTAAAGTTAAATAAAGGCTCTCTACAACTGAGCCATATTAAGCAGTGGTGAATGATACTATTGCTATTTACCTAGTTTTATCTTTTTAAGGGCATGTTATTAGTTAACACTTTGTATTGTAATGCTCTAAAGAGAAAATGTACCATGCAATCTAATTCTATTGTTTGGATTTTGGATAGCCAACTGTGTTGCAAATAGTGTCGCTAATACAAGAGCAGATGAATTAGGTAATACATACTAAAAGGGCAGAATTACATTGTATTGCAATGTCTTTTTTCATATTTTCCGATTATCTTATATTATGTAAACATTATTATATATAATATTAAAATTATTTAATTAAAAATATTAGTGTAACAAAATCATAAAAATCCAAAAGTCCAAAATTAAGTATAATATAATTTTAAAACTAATTTAATTAAATAAAACATTATGAAAATTAAAAATAAAAATAAACTTGTAGTTATACACAATGTAATGCATTTATATATAAAATTGACAAAAAATGAATATTTGTCAATTTATTAAAATCTAAATATGATATATTACAAAATACATGGGATTGTACAAATTTTTGTACACAATCTTGACCTATACAATACAATGTGACATGCCAAATGTAGCCTTAGAGTTCTCTATATTCATTGAAATAATATCATCGGTATGTAGTCGGATAATAGCTTAAAATATTTATATAAGTTGAAATTACAACTTGTTTAGTAGATTTAAAATAAATGATTAGTTAGAAATGCTCCTTCCCAAACCCTACCAATCAATTCTAAGAAACCTAAATGGAGATTTACAAAGCTTTTAAGCCTGTAAAAAACTCAACCAAATAAATACGAACGTCTCAGGTGGCTATTTTTGGCTTTTTGCTTTTTGGAATTTTGGGTGCCCACCTTGGCTTAATTCTGCCTTCTGGTCTTCTTCTTGGCTTGCCCAAGCCAAATTTAACCCATACCACCAAAACCCAAACTGGATTCTGGTTGGATGGGTTGATTAGGACTCCAGTCCTTCTTTTTCTTGTGGATTTTATTCTTTCGAGTACCTTTTAAAGTTTGTAAACTAATTTAGATGACTTACATTCATGAAAACATAGTTTTTAGACATTGGAAAACATCTTAAAGCTAAGAAATGATAATAAATATAATAAAAGTGTACAATTTTCAAAGCAAAAGTGCTCTCCTTCAAACCCCATCTGACCCACAACACCTGCAATAGTTGAGAGCAATCCTTGGCTGAGAAAGAAGCATCAAAGAAAATCCAATATATATGTGCGCATACAAAGAACAAGTAGTAAATGCCTAAATGGTCCATCAAAGACGTCCACTTCTAATCACTATGCACAAAGCCTAACAAACAAACAAACAATACAATCCCTTATAGAAACACCACAGAAACTACTCCCACTGCCACCAACCTGAACCAGAAGACAAAAATTAAATAGAAAGAAAAAGCAGCTATCAATAGAGTCTATTAAATATCATAAGGGGAAACCAGTCTTTCCACTTTTTTTCACTTCTTTTACACTCCATACTTGAACTGTGCTCAATGACACATTATTCAAGTAACAAGGGGCCACTAATACATTAATGATGTGGGATTCCGCTGCTTCACTGTAATTTACAGATACACTGATATTAAAAATGGATCAACCTATATTTAGCACTATTTTTTTTTAGTACAATAATCTTTTTACTTTTAAATGCAATAACCAATTTGTCAATCCACTTGCATACATGTTAAGAGGAGAAAGAGCTAACAATATCATCTGCTTTTATATATAATTGTTCTAAATGAGAAGAGCAAAAGATATTGTGGTAATTAACACTATATTCAGTCAATTATGATACAAAACATAATTATATAAAAATATAATAAAAATATTATTCTTAATCCGTGATTGTGGATAATCATTTCAGCTTATTTAAAAAAAAAAATAGATAGAAGATTGATGCAGAAGTAGATTTACAATATATATATATATATATATCTCATAAAATTGCATGAATGACATGCTTTAACACTCATGGTTAGAATTCTAGATGAAGAATGACAAATGGTTCATTAAGTCATATTATAATAAGTTGTGTTAGCTAGTAATAATATAAATATCACATTGGACAAAACTTTAATAAAAAAAAACCAAAATAAAATATAAAACATAAAATAAAAAACCTATAGAAATATAATTTGCATAAGTTGAGTTCTCGACGAGTATTGCCAATCTGAGAAACCCCAGACCTGGAGTCTTACTCAAGCCACAGTAGCACTCAACCAACTCAGTCGAACTTGCTCATGCCTTTTTTCTAAAAAAAAAAAAAAAAAAAATTCTATGACATCATAAACATTGTTTCATTGTGCCTAAAACGACTAAAAACTCCATTTTTACATTAATCCAAAATGGTGCAGAAGGCGAAAATATAAAAGAGGGTTGTAACAGTTTAACTTATTCAGTTTTTTTTTTTTTTTTTTTTTTCACTTTTTATATCTTCTTGTTAATGTTTCTCTCTTGTTTGCTCGTTTGTCATGTCTTTACTACCGTGTCGTCGCCATTATACTATAATGAGTTTTTTTTTTTTTTTTTAAATTTAGAAATCAATTTTTATTTTTAAGACTTTCTTTTTCAGCTAAATATGTTTAGGACACAAATTTGTTGGCACTAAGAGCTTTTATTTCATTATCTTTGTTCTTAAGTAGTGATGGAGAATTTTTTAAGTTTTTTTTTTTTTTTCATAGATTTGATTAAGTTTGACCGTCGATCAACAATTTAACCGTTAATTGACGCTCAAACTGAGCACTTGATCAAGTAATCGAGGATTTATTACTCGTTATCTTGTACATTGAATATCAAGTAGCGAATTTTGAAATCTTGTTACATATTCTCTTAGTTCAAGTGATGTATACTTCTTTTTTTATTTTTATCATGAAGTGGTTGAATCTAGTCATATGTATTTTATAAATACATTTTTTTTCTAAATACCCAAGTTGTATTTATAAATGTAATATTTTATCGGAATAAATTTTGATAAATTCTATAAATTTAGTGCTAAAAGTTTTATATATAAAATACCTTGAATTAGTAGCAAAAATTAATTATGATAATTAATTAATGGTCCATGCGCTGGTCTGAAGTCAATGGTTCTCAACTCCAAATCGAGGAAAGTTTGGATGAATGTTAGCCCAGGCCCTAGACTGTGTCCTTCCTTTTTGAGCTATACATACCTTTACTGTCAAAAAAATGTACTTACGAAAAAGTAGAGATAGAATTCCATGGCACGTGAGTGAAATGGCTGTGAAAAGATTAATAAGACGCATGTGAATGTCATTGAAAATTGGGAAGTGGAGCCCAATTGATTGCACTTTTTGTCTCTAGTTTTGGATTGAAACTGCCTGTTTATCTATTTTGAAAACAGCTGCCACAAATCCAATTATCTCCGTTTGATACACGTACATATATCAAAGGTAGGGAAAATCATACAAAACTTCTGATGTTTGGTGAAATTAGATCAATAATTAAGTTTGGGATATAATAATACGAACCTACCTTGAAATTCAAAAAACTCAACACAAATAGCTCTGTTGTTAGTTAGTTATCATGAGAAACATATTTAATTAGAATTAGAAAATTTTAATGATGGTTTTAGGTTGATGGGGGGGGGGGGGGGGGGGGGGGGGGGGGGGGTGGTGAGGTTGGTGTGGGGGGCGGTGGGGGAGGAGGTTGGGGGGAATATAATTGAACATATAATATTTAATGTGCAAATCTAAGATGCATATGACTAAATCAAACTTATTTTGTCAACACAAAGATTTTACAAAACTAATGTGATAAGTTTTTGACGGGTTAATAACCATAAGATGAATACTATTGAGAGGAATGATATTTAACTACATGATTTTATTGGATTAATATAAGAAACACATGACTGTTCCATGTGGTGGTGTTTGGATGCATATGGTGTTAGATATATAAGTAATCTGTATCAAATACTTAATAATTAAATGAAAATCACAAAAAACAATTAAATAAGAATTGAAAGGAACCGGATGACAGAAGTTTGCAAATTCAATGCAATGTCCTAAGACAGAAATTTGACACCCCTTCTCTGTGCTTTGAAGGTCTGTTGGTGTCTGTCTTCCCAGGATTCGACTATCAATAATCTGGATTCGCAGCACTTGAAAAACAGATTCTGGCAAACTGAAATTTTTAATATATATAGAAACAGAAGAAGAAGAAATGAAAAATCAGAAGAACTCTTTCAACTAAATTTGGGATTAATTTATAGAATAAATTGTGTCTATTCAAAAAGACACATCTGTATCAATGGACACAACTATTCATTCAAAATTCAAATTCGATTTTTTCAAATTCAAATATAAAATTTAAATGATACCGAATTTGACATGAAATTAAAAATAAAATAATTATGACTCTTTAAATCAAAGACCAAAGATATATTAAATATATATATATTTATGAACCAAAGATATATTCAATTTAAGATTGTTTATTTTTAAAGCCTTAAAAGCTACTGCTTTATAAACAAACAATTTCACTCTATTTTTCCAATGTGGGACTTATTTCCATTTAAACATTATTTTCCTTAACATATGGTAGGGCTGGTACTTATCTAGAACCAAAGGAGATCAGTAGATAGATAACTAAGATATATATATATGAGAATAGAATAAAAAATCGAATTTGGAGAACTAGTGTGGTATATATGGCAAATCTTTACCAGTCACCCAAAACGAAATTAGGACTTAGTAGCAACTCACCAACCAAATTTATGGTGTGGGAGGGTAATTAAGATCTTATATTGATGGTTGGTTTTTCATGTGATTATTTGGTTGGTAGCTGTTACTCTTTGCCAATTCTCACTCATATGTTAGAACTACTCATTAATTAATGATTCCAAGTTTATTATGATGACAATTTATAATTGAATATGTATAACGACAATTAGATTTAACAGTTGACACAAGTAGAAAGCATTGAATTTTGATGTTGCCAGAGACAACCTGATCATGACTAGAAAGCAAACATATAAAATTTGTTGACACATCAAAGCAAAAGACTATAATTATAATTAACACAGGAATTAGATAAGATCCTAGATAAGTAGGTATAAGGTTGTATTCAGAGTTAAATCAGGAAATACAAAATATATACTTTTGTTAATACTCACTTACATTAAATTAGAGTGATTTTATTATGCATTGAGGAGATCTTAACTATTACTGTTTAGAGTCACATCCGAGAACCATCAAAATTTTCAATATGGTGTGAAAGTATTTTGATTGAGAAGTATTATAATATAAAATAAATTGCTGCTCATCTTACTTGAGTTTTTGGGTTTAAGGCAACTATGCTATATATTTTAATCTGAATTTTTGTGTGGAACTTTAAAAGTGTTGTGATATATAGATATTATCACTAATTTATGGTGAAGTTCATGTATGTATATATTGAGTTTTAGAACTGACACCGGAGACCATTGGGACTAAGTGAAATAGGATATTGGTGGTGCAACCCGTAGAGTAACTCCATACGGTAGGAATCAACTCACATATAGATGAAGAAACGACTTACATAAAGATGGAGAAAACCCACAATTTTTGAGGGGGGCAGCGAGTGTAGAACTCAAGTCTTTGCTAAAGACATGTGAGGCAATGCCTCAACCAATGAGGTACTGCTTAAACTACTATATCTACGATATTAGAAGATTATCATACCTATAAAATTTATATATAATTATCATAGTAATAAGAGTTTTTTTTAATTCAAGTGATTACACGTCCTTTTGTGGTTATGGTGGAGTTTAATACTTAATATACATATTTTTTAAGCATATGTGAGAAATTTGATATTTTCACATATGAAAAGTAATTGTCTAAATTAAATATAGAGTTTTTGATATTGACAAATCTTAATATAATCTTCTTATTAGGTGTCAAATAAAAAAAATTTAAAACAATATTCCATTAATATAAAATGGGGTTCAAACTCCACCTCTTATTTGTCTATCATTTTCAAATAAAATAAAACTGAGACTCAAACTCCATATAAAAATGAGAGAAATATACAATAACAAAATAAGAAATGAGAAATGACGTTAAATGATTCAAAAGTTATTTGACCGGGGGACTGCTTGGTCATGAAAGCGATGCGCTGATCCAAAAACGGAGACCTAAATTTACGATGCGTGACGATAGAGGACTAACCTTTGTCAACAAATACCAGAGTGTGGGTCCCACCACTCCCACATGAATGAGTCACTATGACTCATTTTCAAAGTGATTAGTGGGACAATTGCATCCATTCTATATAACTGCATTACGTGTGTGATATAAATTGCTGAATATATGCAGATCTGGCCCACTCAAATCAGATGACACCAACCTCATTAATTCAGCAGGCATGGAAAAACCAGAAATATTAACTTGCTTTTTGCTCTTGCTTGATCACATGGAGTCTCCCACTCTCTCTGTATCTAGTGATGGCGTGATTTGCAACAGAACCATGAATTTCACGAAGTTAACACCAAAAAAATAATAATAATAAAAATAAAAAATAAAAAAGAAACCGCAAAAGAAATTTAATTTGAAATAAAAAATCTAATTTGGCCATTTGGGCACTCCATTTTACCACCTCATTTTGCCTACATCCTGTAACTCCATAGCCACTTTGCTTGCATAATCTAAAGTAGATCCCTTTGCTTGCAGGGGTCTGAACATCAGCTGAAGATGAGATTGAGATACGTCAGTTACGTTTTCAGATATCCAACCTCACCATCACTCCTATAAATCTACCCCTCTACAGTCCTCGAAATATCTCCAGCTCCACTTGGCTTCTCTAACACTATCAGACTACGATCAAACGTAAAAATATTCTCGCCTACTGTCTCCACCTCTAGTCTTCGAGTAAGTCCCCATAGCAGTTCAATAACAGCTTTAAACACGAGAGGACCTGAAACTTCTTTTTTATTTTCTTGCAGTCGAGGTGAGGGTACGTGTAGTCTTACCTTGCTTTAACATTCTGGTTTGACAGTTTGTAGTCAATTGTAATTGTTCCATCTTTTCTTTCTGTTTTTAATGTTTGTATTTTGTGCCAATGGTTCCATGTTGTGTTATTATTTGAACAGATTCGCAGTTGGAGAGCGTGGGAGGATGAGGCTCATGTGGATCCAGATGATGCTTTAACTGGTAAGTTTCAAACCATGTGGATTTATACTTGCAACCTCCGTTCACTTTCTCTCCTCCCTCTTCTCTCTCTCTCTCTCTCACTCACTATCTCAAATGAGCATTTCACCATTGGAGAGTGCTTCGGCTTTCATGTGGAGCAAATGTTCATCAGTGATGGAGTGATCTACTCCACTATTTTTTTTTTATTTTTTTTCTTTTTTATTTAGATGTTCCTTTGTTGACTTGGAACTGGTTGAAGCAGAGTAGGATGAAGTTTGTGTTGATTATGGTTGAAAAAGATGAATACACTCTATAAACCTATTCGTTCAGTTTCTTGTTATTTGATTTAGCCAAATAATGGAATTGATTGAAAAAGAGCAACTTGTTTTAATTTTGATTGAAGAAAAGGAAATTTATGTTTTGATTTTAATTGGAGAAAAGGAAGTTACAGATTCTGTTTCCAGATGAATATGAGTTGAACAAGTCTTTTTTTCCTTTTTAAAACTTTTTTAAAAGTTGGTATTTACCAACTAAAAATCCAAATCTAATTTCTCAAAAAAAAAAAAATAAAAAAATCCAAATCTAGTAGTCCTTACCTCCATCTACGAAGTCACCGTTGATGACCTTCCAGCTTTCACTCTCGTTTTCAGCTTATATGTGTTTTATATATAGATGCTCCATCAGTATAACTTTTTAATTTTGTGGATACAGATCTCTTACTCATGTTGACGAAGACGAGATGGGGTCTGATTTCATCCAAACCCGCAAACTTCGCGGATACAGTATGGGAGGTATTGGGAAAAAAAGGGTAAGAGAACTTGGCTTATATATTTTTTCTTTTATTATAGTTTGTTGTTTTGTAATTTTAAATATAAATATAATTTTTTGAGAGCTATAATCATTCATTAAGTGATTCTGTTGGTATGATAATTTCTATTGAGGCTGTTGGTTTTGTCAACTTACAGTACAGATCTGCTTCTTCCGCCAATTCGCACCTTCAGTGGTTCGTGATGACAAACTTACACTTCGCGAGGGCTTCATCACAGTAAGCAGTTTCGTCACTTGCTGGAGAGTCCAAATGCATATCCCTTACAATTTTATTAATTTGTCTTAGATTTTATATATTTTTTTTGTGTTGTTTGTAACGATATTCCTTGAATGGATCTTTGTCTCCAAACTTACTAACTGCCTACATCTTACCATGGGACAGTATTTGTGCTCCTGTAGCGCTGTATAAAATTTTATAAATCAATCGGCAGAATGCATGTAGAGAATTTTATAGATGGGCTCATCTTCCTTCATGCTTTCTTACTCCTATCTTTTATGTATATTTGCAGCTTGTACTTCTTGTTGGTGCAAAGCTGCAGCATGTGACTGCGGGACCCCGAGATGAACTGTTCTGGTTCAATAAGCCAGAACGGTTGTTGCCCTTGATTCATTTCATTCTCTTCCAGGTTAAATAGTTATGATAGTTGATTTAAGTTGTACATACAGTATTGTTTGTAAAAAGGCTTTCATGGTACGTAAAGATGATGAAACTAACATCCATCTTTTTGTCTTTTGTTTCTCTTGGCAGAATGCATATGAACTGGCTTCATTATTTTGGGGCCGGGTACTCTTCCTCTTTCATGACTTTCACTTCTTTTTTACTCTTTCATGGCTTTCATTATTTTGTAAAAAGGCTTTTCTTATAGAATATGTTTTCAATAGCTTGGAGAATTGTTTATTTATTTATTTTTCCTTAAGAAACAGTTAATATGCAAGGATGAATACGATGAGTTATAACTTATATCTAATGTTGATGTATATGCAGTGGCACTTTGGATATAATTCATGCTTTATTCGCAGTCACCTGTTGATGAACATACGGCTTGCTGTGGGGTATGGTTTGAATCCACCCTTCTGTTATAGATATATGTTACTTATCCTCAGTTACTTGTGGTTATCCTGTAGATTTGTGGTTCAGTTACAGGACCCTGTCCCTCTTTGCATTGGTTAGTCAGGTAATGAAATGAAACCTTAAATAATTGTCTGGAGAAAAGATTTAGTTTCTTTTATGTAAATGTTGAAATGTGTCCCGAGCTATAAGAATTTATTTTTAATTGGAAATGTCATAAAGTTTTATGATTTCACTTCTTTCAGATGGGGACAAACCATAAGGCAGCACTAATACCCCAGTGGCTCAGGGAGACGATCCATGGATGGCAGAGAGCCACCCAGAGAAGAAGATGACATAGTATGGGATAATTCAACCATATGCAGAGACGATATTGAGTAGCAAGTGATGTCGCTGGAGGAAGATGAACAGCAGTCGATGGATATGCCTGAGTTACAACCACCCAATGTAACTCTTCCTTCCCCAGTTACTGATGAGACATCACCTACCATGTTTTCAACTGTGCCGCCGGTGGTGAACGTAGCAAGGGCCACTGTTGATGAGATTGAAGAAGAACCTTCCCCAGATACTGGCAAGATATCAACTATGGCTGCTACCACGTCTTCAACTGTGCCGCCCATGGAGAATGTAGCAAGGGCCACAGTTGATGAGATAGAAAAAGAAGACCCAGCGAAGTAAAGACAGAGAGTACAGATACTACCGGGACTCATTTGACTCATTTATTTGTACTCACAAATTTTTGGTTGTAACACATTTATTTATTTATTTTGTTGGGTTAAAAAATAAACACATTTATTTATTTTTTTGAAATGGTAACGCGTATATCTTAACTCTAATATTAGCCACCCATTGCCTGAATGAAATTCAATTAGTCAGTCTCCCAATTATTTTCTCATTGCATTCAGAATACCGTGATTAAAACATGTGTAACTTTTATGTAATTACGGCAATAACTGTTTGAGAAGCATATATAAATTGCTTAGTGCACTCCATAACGAAATCAACTATTTGAGAAGCACATATAAATGTAAAAAGAATTCAAATATTTGAGGTGTAGATGAGCTCTCCGTTGAACAGGAGGCTGAGAGGTAGATAGGGTGGTTGTTGAAACTGACCTTTGCAGGCACTGCTACAGCGGTTGGTTATCAGCTTTTTCCTTTTTACTTATATGGGTGAATGACTTGGGATCTTGGTGCTGTGTTTATGTTGTTGAATCGAAAGTCGTTGTTGTGGGTTGGTTACTTTTGTTCAGGGGGATAATTTGATGTAACAGTCTCTGTCGCTTTTGAAAGTCAAGGATCCCAAACGAAGGGAGCATCTAGATTAGTGCGTTTTGCAGTAGACGGTAAAGGCGTATTCTTTAAGCTATGATTGGAAAGTGTCTAGTGATTGTGTCTTGTATGTCGATTTGCTTTTTGTTTTTTGATCACAGATAAAAGGAGGATGAAAATAGTGGAGATCGGTGGAGCTCAGGAGCTTTTGAATATGTTGGAGGCTGCTAAAGATGAACGCACTCGTAAAAAAGCATCGAAAGCCCTTGCTGCCCTTTCACATTCAGGTTAGTTATGTTTGCATTGGATGCATAGGTTGATGTATTAATCTATAATGTGAATGTGATCACATTGATACCTTGCGCTTAGAACCGTTCCTCTTCTGTTGAAACTGTCAGACAATAGTTGAAAAGCAAAGTTGTGCATGGCAAAAAGATTTCCACATGTGTAAACGACATATGAGTATGCTTGATGCTCTTTATAAGGTTGTTGCATGGCCAGGATATATGCGTAGCGTAGCTCTCTTGTCAAGGTTTGCATCAGAAGATTCTATGTACCACTTTAATTCATTTCAAGATACTTAGGCCTGATCATGAATATCAGTGCAGTCATGTTTTGATAGCATTTTAACCATCAAGTTCTTAGTGTTCTGTGGAAACTTCACCATTGTCTCCCTTGAAAAGTTATAATGAGAATATATAATTGGAATTGAAGAATTCCTGAGTGATAACTAATATAAGTGTTAAGAAAACAACGAGACGAAGCATAGAAATCTTTTCAGATGTCCCATAATTCTCTTGCGATCAAATTAATTCTCTTAACAATGAGACAAAGCTCTTTGAATTGTTGGCACCAAGGCTAGACTGATATGGGAACTGTGTGTTGGCAAGGCGATTGGATAGTGCAAAAGAATTGTCTCCTCAAGTAATTATTTTTTATTTGTTGAGAAAACTATTTGCTACCAATCCCCAGAAGTTGAGTTGGCAAGATAGTGTTTGTTGGGTTCTTAAAGCTCTCATACATAACTAGAATCTCTGTACTTGCAAGAACAAAATTAGCAATGTCAAGCATTGCAGCATAGGCCACTACTCCAAATCTGGACTCCAGTCAGATTTCTAGTCCTTTTGTTTTCATGTAACACTAATAATTCTATTAGTAATTACCAACTCATTCTATCATAGAGCATAATATTTAGTAAGGATCCAAGTTCTGTAGTGTGTTGTTGGAGTGTTGGAAGTCAAACTTGGTGAAACATCATTATTTAGCACTAAAAAATTTATGCATCAATAGTAATATATGTCTTTCAATTCTGCATAATGTGGCTGACTGATCAAGATGAGCTTAGATTCTTACCTAACTATTGTCATTTAAACAGGTGGTTATCTGTCTGTGGCTACCAGAATTGCTTAGTTGGGGTTGATGACTTAAAATAAATATAATAACTACAATCTCATGGCTTAATACCAGATGATGATTCAAACAATATTTTTAAAAACATAGAAATGTTATCTAACATTGCGTATGTGTTGTCTGTTGCATCAAATAGAGATGTTGCCAGCACAATTGATTTGACCCTAAGAGCTTATTCAAATAGAGATGTTGCCAGCACAATTGATTTGACCCTAAGAGCTTATTATCATCTTGTGAAGATTTCAGGCATATTGATAGTGACTCCTGAACTGGCATATGAGGAGTGTAGTTGGGGAAGGCTTCTGTGTTCCTTATCTGATCGAGTTAATTGTCAAGAAAAGACGCAAGGGGCTACTTGATCCCCACTTTGAAGTGTTAGATGTTTATGAAAATCTTCATCTCCAAGTTGATGGAACCCACTTTGCCTTCAATTACAAAGGAGTCATGCATGGTCCTGCTGGTTTTCCGGTCCAACCAGTCCTCACCTTGCACACAAAGGTACTCATCAGCTTATTAGTTCTTACACTGATGCTCGTATAAAAGAGTGTTATAAAATCTGTCTCGAATTTAACTGGCGATCACAGCCCCTAATTACTGGACAGTTCATAGAGGAGAAAGCTTGGGCATACACAATCTCCTCTTCAGCGTGCAACGCTGTCATCCTCACCAAGAAACAACCATGCTTCATGTCTTTTTGCCAAGCAACATCAATGATATGATGAGCAACTTCCAAGTTGTGGCATGTCACTCTTCGTGGTCTTCCAGAGTTTACAAAGGTGACACTCTGATTGCAGAGGTACTGAGCTTGTTTCTGATATGACTATGACTTCTTGGTTTGTCTCTCAAAATTTGTAACAAAACTAACCCTGCTGGCATAACTAACTATGTAGGTGAATCGGGACATCACACGGAGAAGCAAGGATACATTCAAGGTGAAAGTTTATCCTGGCGTGGATTATGCATTCATCGTGACTCTGATGGTAATCCTGGATGAAGGTTACATAATCTAAAGTTGCTTCTACGATATGCTTGTGAGGCTTGCAAGAATTATCCTGGTTGTTCTGTTATGTGTAGTATATGTAGTCCAATTTAATTTTTCTAGTTCTAGTAAGTTCTGTAATCTTGGAAGGAGGTTTATTGTGATCCTATTGATGTGGTGTGTTTGGTTTTACTTTCAGAAGGAAATTTATAACGTTGAGCTCTTCATTTATATAGAATGCATAGGACAGTCGTTAAAAGGTGAGCCAAAATATTTGTTTCTTCTAATAATTCTTAATGCACAATATAGGAAACTGTTAGTAATAAAAAATACTACAATTTTGTTAATTCATAATGAACTATAGTTTTGCTTAGTTTTTAATATAAATACTATGATTTTGGTGTTTAGTTTTTGCTAAGAGCTAATTATTCATTTCTCACAATTACAGAAAGTATGGATTCAGTATCTCAAAATCATAAAGATATTTCACACTTATGGAACATTTATTGATTTATGGAACAAAAAATATAAAACAAATGATCAAGTCATAAGTATAAATCACTGAAATAAACATTTATTGATTTACATAATATTGACAAATAATAGATAAAACATTATGCTTACGGTTTGTTGATCATTGAGCATTAACCTAACATCTCAAATATGTCAAACCCTCCTACCAAGAAAGTTTTCCTTAACAGCACATAACTTTGCCACGACATTTGTCATCTCCATTCTCTCAGCTGGAGATTCCATTGAACAGACAACTCCTATTTTCAGTACACCAATCAAGCACTCCTTAATTCTACCTATTTCTTCTTTAGCATGTGTAGCAAAATTTTCGATATTGTTGTTGCCGGTTCTAGCTTCTGGCAGTAGTGAAGGTTCAACAATCTCCATCACTCTTTCTGGCAAAGCGGTCTTCACAAATTCTTGGAGAGTTAGACCGCCATCAAACATGCTATGTGTAGGAGGCTTTCCAATGAACATCTCCAGCAAGAGAATTCCAAAACTGTACACATCCCCTGATATAGACACGTCACTTCCCATACCATACTCTGAAATAATATGTGAATTTGTTATGTTAATGGTAGTAAATGAATTCAATGGTTGAGATAATATCATAGAGATCCAACACATAACTCATTAGGTACTTACCTGGCGCAATATAGCCAACGGTTCCTTTTATCTTGACTGAGCTTGATTCAATTTGCGGAGTTGCACTAGTTGGGCCTTTACAGAGAAATTTTGATAGCCCAAAGTCACTAACATGGGCAACCATATCATGATCAAGTAGAACATTGCATGGCTTTAGGTCACCATGAACCATTGGTGGTTCACAATGATGATGAAGATATTCTATTACAGTAGCCACATCAATTGCTATATTTAGTCTCTGAATCAGACTTAAATTGTTTGCGTCTAGTTGATCTTTGTTCTGGTGTAGCCATTTCTCTAAACTTCCATTTTCCATGTATTCGTAAATCAAAGCTTTAAAGTCTACACCGTCAGATCTATGCTTGAGCAAACAGTTATGATTTTGATGAGATTTCGATGTCGAATATTTCTTAATGCTTCACATTCAGATACAAAACTCTTTGAACTCCCTTTTTGTTGAAGATTGATCACTTTTATTGCAACTAACATTCTCTTTTCACCTAAAGTTCCCTTATACACCCAGCCACAACTTCCTTGACCAATCATATTGGATGGTGAAAAATTATCAGTTGCCTTACTCAACTCTGCATAAGAAACCATGGGAAATTGTTCGTCCATGGGCAACATATTTGCAGTCATTTTGGTTGATCTCCTTCTTCGAGTGAAAATGACAATGAAACATGCTGCAGTTACAATCAAGCTTGAAATAATCAGGGGAAGAACCACTTTAACTAGAGAGATTTTTGATTTTCTTGATCTCTTGATTTGGCATGATGGCAAATGCATTTCAACAAAACCTCCGCAAAGCTTCTTATTCCCAATAAGTGAAATTCCTGTTTTGTTGCTGAACACACCTTTAGTTGGTACCTCTCCCTCAAAGCGATTGTAAGACAAATTTAAGTATTTCAAGAATGATAAACTCTCAAGAAATTTTGGAATTTGGCTAGACAAATTGTTGAAAGAAAGATCTATCACTTGAATGCTTTTCAAAGAAGCCAAAGAGTCAGGAATGCTTCCATTGAAAAAATTGTCATGCATATAAAGCTCTTCTAAGCTAGCACAACTGCCTAGCGAACTAGGAATCTCACCAGAAAATTTGTTTTTTGAAATATTAAGCATAAGGAGAATTTTCAAGTTGCCCAGTTGTGAAGGAAAAGGACCATGGAGAAGGTTGTAGGAGAGGTCTAGGTGAACTAGAGTTGTTATTCCTAGAATTTCTGGAGGCAAAATACCATTGAACTTGTTACCGTAGAGATACAAGTTCATCAAGTTTTGACAATTTCCAAGGGAAGAGGGTATACTGCCTTGCAGGTCATTAGAAGATAAATCTAATTCGGTTAATAATGTTAAATTACCTAGAGAGGCAGGAATACTCCCTTGTAAGCTATTTTCATGCAAGTACAGAATTTGTAACTGCTTAAGCTTACCAATGTCATGAGGAATAGTACCACTTAATTGGTTATGCTCCAAACCAATGGCATTAAGATTGACTAGATTTCCAATCCCGGAAGGTATGGAGCCTGATATTTGATTAAATCCTATGGCTATTTGAGTTATTGTACTTGAAAAGTTTCCAATAAACTTTGATAATACCCCTCCAAATTGATTCTCATATAAAGCTAACAATTCTAGTTTGCTGCAGTTTATCAAAGAGGTGAAAAAATGAAGATCATTGATAGTCCCACTTCCCAAATTATTTCCACCTAAGTGTAGGAATGATAGATGCTTAAGATGACTAAAATCAATTATCACCTCCCCCATAAAATAATTGTAAGAAAGATCAAGCTTTTCAAGATTCGAAGTGTTGGAAAATGAATTTGGTAGAGAACCAGTGAAATTGTTATTATAGAGGCACAACATTTTTAAGTTCGGAAGATTATGACCTAAATTGTGTGGCAAACTTCCATAGAATTTATTGAATGATAGAAAAATAACAACAAGGGAAGAGATATTATAAATGGAAGCCGGAACTTTACCAAAAAGGTTATTATAAGATAAGTCAAGATTAAATAAGCTCCTTAGTTGGCCTAGGGAACTAGGAATTATCCCGGACAAGTTATTATGACCTACATGTAGGCCCTGTAAAGCTGAGAGATTCCCAATAGAAGGTGAGAGTTGTCCTGTTAGATGATTATGATGAATGTACAAATTCTCAAGCTTCAGTAAGTTGCCAATCTCTCTTGGAATTTCTCCATGAAGTTTGTTTGTGTAAGCCGCTAACGTGATGAGGTTTGAGCAATGAGTCAAATTCTCAGGAATTGTACCTGAAAAAGAATTATTGCCCAATTGTAGGAGTTCTAGCCTGAAAAGAAGACTAACTTCATCGGGAATTTCACCATAGAAGCTGTTGTTAGCTAGTTGGATTGACCTAAGGAAGCTAAGATTCCCTATAAAAGGCGACAACTTACCTGCTATGTTCTGATTTGTTAGATCCAACTTCGTGACCCTCTGGTGCCGATGACCACATGAAACACCATTCCAAAAGCATAAAGGTACAGAACTGTTCCATGAGTTGGTAGCTCCTGATAGATCATGAAACTGAGATTTTATGGCAAGTAATGCAAGACCATCTGTTTCGTTTGTGTGGATTAATGTGGCAGTAGATGGGGTGGAAAAGCTATTAATTAGCAACAAGCCAAAACACAATAGAAGAACGGCAGGGAAGCTAACAGAACCAAGCATGTTTGCAAGGCCAGGATTAGACAAAGCAGGAGTTGTGTTTGGAATCTGGATGCTCATTTCAAGCTGGTGCAAGGGGACTTTATAGAGGAAACTAACCAAGAGTCTCTTGTATCACATCACAGTAGTGGTTCGTAGTTGGAAATTCAACAGTAATGTTTATGTTTCTTGCTAGAAAAGTCGTTAGTGCTCATCTTGGTAGTGGACACTAATGTTTGTGGCTGACTATAATTTCCACAAATCAATTACTAAGTGATTTGCAATCCCTATTTTCACCTCTCCATGACGTACCACCGGAGTTCTCATTTGCAAGGTGTCTCGTCAAACGATTATAATGTCTAACATCCTTGCCATTTCCATTTGGACGCTCATTTCAAGCTGGCATGAGTGGAGGACTTGATGGAGATACCTAACCAAGAAAGTCCAATCCTGTGGGACAGTTTTGGTGCAAGAATTTCCAGAATCCTGATAGAGAAATTGATGAAGCGGAAAACAATAAAAAATGTGAAACTCTCGACAACCCAAAAGGACAATTTTATTGATTATAAAATAAGTGAGAAAAACAACACAATTCGAATCTTATATTTATAGGGCAACATAACTAGATTTGGCCCCCAAGTCAAGTTAGATTAAAAAATGGAATTAATTCTATTTAATTTATACTCAAAGCAATTAATTTTAAAAAAATAATCCAAGACTTATCTTCCTTATTGATAAAGAAAATAAATATTGAATATCGTAAATGTAGCCTTTTTAGAAATTGTCATATATCAAAAATTATGTTTATTGCATATGTTATATGATATGAGGTGTCTAGCACTTATTTTGTGTTTGCCATTTGTCCATATTGTATAAAAGGGGGTACATTAACATATCAAAAATCTGATTAACCTCAATTTTAAATACTATAGTTAGACTTTTTCTTATAATTTAAACTTTTGTATATAGTAACTTTGTACAACATTCATGTAAATTGTAAAACTAGTATGCTAAAGTTTAACCATGTCCTTGCAAATTTATTAGCTAGGTTAAAGTGAAAACGCTATTCAAAGAGCAATTCACCAACCAGAATATTAGTTTAATCAGTAAATCACTAATATCATTGAACCAATGAATATTATCAGCTTACAATGTGTTCACATTTGGACTTGGTAAAATGATTGGTCCAAGTGCCAGCGGAAATAAATCATTTAACTACATAAATTTTAATGGTGTGTAGATTCGTGAAAAGGGAAGGTACAAACCTGAAGTTCTGAAGTATCAAAAAGAGGTTAGATCGGCTTTGTAAGGACTGTTATTTCAGTACAAAATCGAGTCCACGACGAGCTTACCAAATTGCTAAGTGACACTCATCTAGTTATAAAGAAATATATATGATACAGATGATCAATGCTGCCGCTGTAGGAAAACAGATATTAATAGTAGCCAAATTCTATTAAACATGTAAGAGCTAAAATAAGTTACAAAAATCTATTATATGAACTAAGTTACAAAAATCTATGATATATTTTATTTACAAGAACTAAAACAAATAAATGGACAAATAAATGGAAAGACCTAGTGTAGCAACTCCAGTGTTGGGCTAATAGTTAATCTAGCCCAAGTGAAGCCTAGATCCAAGACCCCATGACTTAATACAACATTTGAACAATTCAAGTTTCTTTAATGAAAGGTTTGATCGCATTGAAAAGACGATCCTAGACAACTAATGCCATAATAAAAAGAGGATTGACCGATTTAATGAGGAGATCCCTCCATTAACGTAGATGTAGGGATCAAGGGAATGAATCTTTTGATCTCAACTGTCATTACACCTCTACAATGGCTCTCTCCTCACTTATAAAATGGAGCAAATAGGGGCAAACGGGGACAACTTTTACCACAATGTTATTCTGCCAAAATATCCACAAATGCTCTTAGCCAACATCAATCAACACTATCATAGGACAGTCAATGATAGTGCCACTTTGATCTCAGTAAACCATATATTCTACACCTATTGAGCACCACCATAGCAATTTACAGTCGTAAGCTCTTTTATTGCGATCTTTCTTCCTACTTTCGTATCGTATTCTAACTTACGCGTTAGAGTATCTTTGGTTAGCACCACCCTGATGTTAAGGTTGCTCGTCATTTGTCGTTTGACTTTTGCAAGTTGCTGGATCCCTTGAAGCTGTTTGTAGAGTTGAACCTCCACGTTAGTACACATAGTAAAATATATAATGCTAAGAAACAAAGTCCAGTCCACAAACAGGACAATCTCCAAAAGAATAAATATATAAACAGATTAAAATCATTACCCTACAAGCTAATTAAAGTACACATATTAAAATCTCCTGATTTTCCAAGCATCATACATTTTCTATGACAGATCACACAAACACATCCAAATTACATGGAAAAACCAAAGAGAACTAATCAAGCATTCGATGAACACGCACATATCCTTTGATATATTTCGTTATAAAGAAGTAACCGATTGTTAAAGAGTTTTATATTATTTATTAGTTTAAATTAATCTTAGTTCTATTTTATTGTTGATTCATTTTGTAGTATAATTGTATTATTGTAAGGGTCATCTTTCCAATAATAAAACTTCCCAATTCAATTTGCATCAATCTTCATTGACAAGAGTTGAACCAACCAATTACCAAGATAAATTCAACATTGGCCTCCTAACCATATTTTTTTTTTCCTTCAACAATTTCAAGAAGGCAAAAACCAAACAGATGATCGAGATTGTCAACATTGAGCTAGCAGTGACTAATAGAAATTGTAACCATTTTAAATCCAAACCAACTCAATCAATCTTAAAGCTAATAATGCATTATATATTTAAGAGAATCAGCTATCAAATTAATGACATTACATGAAAGCCATAACTAGATAACCCCCAAAAAAAACCACCTTAAAACTTTTGTTTTTCTTTATTTTATTTTTTATTTTTCCATACTTGTAATGTGATACTTGAAATCTTAAATTGGATGAATTTGGCATAAAAAATTGAAGAATGACATTAATATAATACAAAAATAATTATTAAAAACAAAATAAAAAAATCCGTTCAAGTGATTGAAATAAACTTAGGGTTTTATTGAAAACTAACCTATTTTTGATGACCCAATTAAAAATAACCCCTTTTATTTTTATCTTTGTGGCATGACTTTTTTTGGACAAAAATATCCTTAATAGTGAAACCAATTACCACTTATCCATAGTTTTTCACCCATGGCCCACCCCAAATGTCACTCACGGTAACCCTCTCCCTTTAATTTTTTTTTCTCTCATTCTCTCTCTAAAAATCCCTAATCCACCGACACTCTCATCCCTCCTCCACCTAGCCGCCGTGGTGCTCTCACTGCCGACTGTTAGCTCTCTCTACCGGCCCACTGTTCCACTGCTCTCTCCATTAAAAACCCAAAACTGATAGAAAAAGCAAGACGAAGTTGAAGGAAGAAGAAGCTAGATGTTGAAGGAAGAAGAAGAAGAAGTTGAAGGAGGAAGAAACAAAAAATATAAGCATAGTGGGAGGTGCGGCAGCAACCACAAACTCCACAATAAGAACATTATTCTCGTACTATTTTGTGAAACGTTGGTTTTGTTTCTAGACTTGCTAGAAAATCTCTATTGAAGATGCTCAAGAGGTGGCCATCTTTAATATTGAAATGTGTGCTGTCTCTTGCTGAGAATTTAAAGAATCCAAACACACTAGAATATGAAGTCTTAGGTTCTTGTGTAGTCCTTTCTACACAAACAGTTCTCAGGCATTTGACAACAGTAGGTTTTTTAACTTTTAAGGTTTGTAATCAAATTTATAAAGTGATTTGCTAATTTATCTTTTTTTTCCCCTCTTGTTCTAGGATCAAAAGGCATTCTCTTCATTTCTTCTTGGGATTCTTTCAAGGTGGCCAAAATGAAATATTAGTAGTGTAATTCTTATTATTTGTTGAAAATCATTGTATACACTTGGTCTTATGTTTCTTCTTTTCTACATGTAGTTCCCATCATGAAACATTGAAATCACAAAAAGCAATCAATGAGGTAAAATTTCCCACTATATGATCTAGAACCATATATCCAATTTCTAGTTATTGAAAGTTTTCTGTGTGCTTATAGGTTTTTGTCAAGCACAACATTCACTTTAGGGGAGTGTCTAAAAAGCATTCTGAGGTCGATGGACAATCATAAAGACGAATTAGATTTTGCAGATTTGGTTTCTTATATTGGTTCTTTGAGTTTTGATTCTACCCGCTTGCATTGGAGGTAATATTTTAATGTTGGCCTCTTCATAGACATAGTGGACAGTGGACACTGGATTTTATTGATTTTGTCACATCTATGGTATTTTCCCTTTCTTGTTATTATCGATTACATTCCTTATTAGGTACAATCTGATGGCTAATAGAGTTCTACTCTTGTTAGCTATGGCATCTAGAAATTATTCGAACTTATGTTCTACTAGGACTCAAATTGCTTGTGGGGTGTTTTTATTCTAGTAGGTTTTGCGGTTGTAGGTTTTTTGTAGCGTAAACACTTTGATGTGGTTATTAGAAATTGCTCACAATTTACCTCGTTGCATACTAATGTCTGTCATCTAATTAATATTTCGCTTTAGATGGTTAGTTATGGACAAAGGTTTGAAATTTATGATTTCGTATGGTTTGTGTGAGGATTTTGATAGTGGTTGTTATAGCTTAAATCATATTTGAATACAATTTTTGGCATGGTTATATATATCTATATCTTTTGTTGATGATATGAGAATGTGAATGTGTTGGTAGGAAAATGGATTGTTGCATGTTCCTAAAGCGCAGACGCAGAATCCACAAGTGCAGATGTTTTCTGATCCTAACATGGATATGATGAAGAAAAATCTTTCTATGATCATTCCACAGGTACTACAAATCGAAATTATGGAATAAATCATCATTGTTCTTATTTTTTTGGTGTGGTTGCTTGAATTAATTGATTTTTTTTTTTCTACTGGACAGACTCTTACTTTTGCTTGGGTCAACTTTTTCTTCTTTGGGTTTGTTGTAGGTTCAGTTCTTTTCTAGTCATCTTAGTTTTTGGATTGCTAAATATTATATTTCTTACCAAGTTAGTGGCATTTAATAGTGTTGGCCTTTTCTGTGTAGTTTCTGCTTTTTGTGTGATTATTTTTCGTTCTTCTAAATGTTTTGTAGTTTTTGATCATGTGCATTATGCATATCTCTATGTTTCAGACGAGATTGGTTTTGTTATTCTGTAATGTTAGCATATAGTAATCATCTCCTTGGCTGCCAACCATGATGTTATGCAGATTGTGGAGGTTGGTTTACTATATGTGACTTGCATGTAACAATTAGACTTGCTAGTTTTATTTATAGGACTTATGTCAGCAAATTATTGTGGACAAATGCAAGTCTTGGATGATCGCTCACGTGATTAATGTTTGATTGCTTTATTAGAGAAATATTACAAATCTCAAAGTTATTGATTGCTATCAATTAATTTATATTTAATATGAATTCTTTTATGTGTCTGACATATCAAGGTGTTTGAGTTTCTGGCATGTCTTAAGGTGATTTACTAATATTTCAAATGCAAAAATGTGACAATGTGTTCTTATACCTGGTCGCCTATACACTGGATGGAAAAGCTTGTATTATTCAAATTTCTTGATTGTGCCTGTTGATATATTGTGTTGCCTCATAGTTCTAATGCCAAGATTATATTCATATCAGGAATAGAGTGCTAGTTTTCACCTTGTACCAGCTGGAAGCTAATTGATTAGAACATAATATTACGAAAAATGTAAATATTTGTCATCTTTGCATTGTAGTTTTGGTGTATGCATGCAGCTAGCAGTTGAACATGGAATCTGGACTTTTTTAATGTAGTTTAGTTCTTCCTCTTTTTCAATCTTCGTTAACATCTCCAAACATATAGGTACCATATACTGATTATATGTTCTAAATTTGTTAATGAGTAAATGAATGGACTTTGATTGAGTCAATTGACTATTGTTCTTATTAGATTAAATGACTGTTGCTGACTTGATGACATGAGTCAATAGAATTTCTTGCCTCAGGTACATGCTATTAACAATTGGAGTACACAGATGGAAAAGATTCCTTCATGTCAAGCTGGTAGGAAAGCTACCGTTGCAGCCCTTCGTTTCGAAGTTCAAGGCAACAACTATTTTAATCATTGTTCATTTATTGGTAGGAGAAATTCCTTAGAGGACTGTTTTCATACAAAAGGGCATGGAAAATTCTTTGACACCATATTTTGAGCTGACAAATGTAAGTTTCAGTTTATTTTTATTATTATTTTTTATTATAACCATTAATTTTAAGAGTTAAATACACAAAACCCCCTTGAGGTTAAGTCAAATACACACATATTAATATTTTATTTTTTTGTACATAATGCCCCCTCATTTTCCTTTGATAATTAATCATCAATTATAAATATGTGTGTATTTGATTGTTAATGATGGGATATTATGTACAAAAAAGTAAAATATTAATATTTGTGTATTTGACTTAACCTCAAGGGGGTCTTCATCCACCAAGTATGGTTAACTATATTTTCTTGTTCAAATTTGGCATAAATTGACTACGACAAGAATGTAAAATTACTTGTGTTGTGGCTATTTGCCTTAAATATAATTTCTTCATTGGTTATATCGATATTTTTTCATGTTTTTGTAATGATCTCCATGTCAGTTAAACTCCGTTTATGTGAGTGCTGATTTTGTCTGCCCATTCTCCATGATTGGTTTCAGTATTTAACCTATAAATTATCTGACCTTATGGGATTAACTTTGCTACTGCTACAATATGACATTTTCACATTAAGGCATTCTCTCATCAGTTGATTTGAATTAATCTAACTTATTATGATTATTTATTTTCGAGACTGTGCGCATTAGGGATTTGGAGCACTACAGATCTGTTGCTGAGAAATTTTCAAGTACTATCAATGCAGAGGGGACTATTTATTTCCTACTTAGGTTGCTTCACAATGTCTTAAGGATTGCACTATGGAACATTAGCATCTCTTATTCTCATTTGTGCACTGATTGATGTCGTCAAGATGGTGTAATCGATGCAGCAGTGCATCATGCAAATGGTTGGATGATGTCGAAGGAGATAAGAGACATCTACTCCATAAACGAACCCCAAATTGCATTCAAGGGTAGGATTCCTTTCAGAAAAATGACCATGCACAATGAGGTCGTGTGTGCCATTTGCTTCCTACCAAACTCCCTCAGGGAAAAGGAAAGCGCTGAGAAGAAGTGGGAGAGACAACAACAAAAGCAGTAGCTCACAAAACACATTGCCTTGGACTGTATTGTACATGCACTTGTATTATGTGATCATTTGACGCATGAATGCTTTTAATTCCATTTCATGAGACATCTCCTCCATAAACGAACCCCAAATTGCATTCAAGGGTAGGATTCCTTTCAGAAAAATGACCATGCACAATAAGGTCGTGTGTGCCATTTGCTTCCCACCAAACTCCCTCAGGGAAAAGGAAAGCGCTGAGAAGAAGTGGGAGAGACAACAACAAAAGCAGTAGCTCACAAAACACATTGCCTTGGACTGTATTGTACATGCACTTGCATTATGTGATCATTTGACACATGAATGCTTTTAATTCCATTTCATGCATTATGTGATCATTTGACGCATGAATGCTTTTAATTCCATTTCATGATAAGTTGATTTTGAATAAGTAAATTTTAAATGTTGCAAGTTTCAAAATGACCATTTCTGCTTCTATTTGGTTTACAGGACATTATCAATCTAGTCTCAGTCATTATATTGATTTCATTAAATAAATGTTGATCCAATGGTTAAAAGTGAATAAAATCATTTAAACAATGTATTTAGTCAATCAAAATTTGTGTGGTGCAACAGTATAAGTGATGTTGGAAACTTAAAAAGTAATGATAATAAGGAGGAACAATAACAAATTCTTTTCATAAAAAAAGAGCAATATTACAATCTTTTACAATGTATAATTTTAAGGCAGTATATAATTTAATTTTTTTCTCCATGCCAATTGAGTTTATTTCAACAAAAACAAGCACTTGTACATATTTCATTACAATCTTTAATTATTTTATATCAAATGCTATATCACTCCTTGTATCGATTCGCAAACCAAAGTTATCAAACATTGAATAAACATCATCAATCAACGAATAGATGAAAATGTAAAAAGAAACCAAAAAATTATACCATATTAAACATATATCAATCAAGGTTGGGAAATGGAACCTCCAGGTTGGGATTCTTAAATTAAATATTACGATTTCTGATCTAGTTAAGAATACATCCAGGTTGGAAATCCTAACCTTGCAGTTGCAAATCCCAACTTCACAATTGGAAATCCTAATCTCGAGGTAGAGAATCCCAACCTTGATTGAACATTCAAGTTGACATTCTCAACCTCTAGGCTAAGAATCCTAACCTGGAGGTTGAGAGTCCTAACCTTGATTCAACATCCATATTTGGAATTTCAACCTTAGGATTAAGATTCCTAACCTCGAGGTTGGAATTCCCAACGTGAATGTTAAATCAAGATTGAGAATCTCAACTTGGAGGTTGAGATTTCCAACCTTCAAATTGGGAATCCCAACCTTGATTTAACATCCACATTTCAAATTTCAACTTCAAGGTTAAGATCCCCAACCTGAATATTAGAATTCCTAATATGGTTGTTAAATCAAGGTTGAGAATCCTAACCTTGATTTAAACCTAGATGTTAAATCAAGATTGGGAATCCCAATCTAAATGTTTCAATTCTCAACCTCCAGGTTAGGAATCCAAACCTTTTGGTTAGGAGTCCCAACATGGATGTTTACTCAAGGTTGAGAATCCCAACCTGAAGGTTAAGAATCTCAACTTCGAGGTTGGGATTCCCAAATTGGAGTTGACAACCATGTTGGGAATCCTAATCGAAAGGTTTAAATTTTAAACCTAGAGGTTGGGATTCCTAACCTAAAAGTTTGGATTCTCAACTTAATGGTTTAGATACTTAACCTTAAGAATGGGAATTCCAACCTTCTAGTTAGGGTTTTTAACTCAAAGGTTTAAGATTCGAAACCTAAAAGTTTGGATTCCCACCCTTGACATAAAGACTTCACTTCCAAACTCGTCTCAACCTCCATTACAAATCTCATCCTCAAAGTAGAGATTTACATTACAACTACCAATACAATTTAACTTTCACATTCTAATCATATCCACAAAACCACACACAAATTACACAAAACAACCAGAACCCACTTTTAATACCCCATCCTTGGTTCATATCACTATATTCACATACTCAAAGTAACCATAACTAGTCAAATATACTACCCACCTGTAGAGAAGCAGAACGGTGCAGTTCTTTGACAGTCCAAAAAATCACGCTTCTTCCTTTCTTAGGCAAAGGAAGACAGAAGAAAGAGTGGTCATGGGAAGTGAGAAGAGATGTTGGCCTTCGAAAGTGATAGAATGGAAGGTTGGTGGCGGGGACTGTAGCACAGCTACTTGGCCTGAGAGGTTAGGAAGTGAGAAGAGAGGTTGGTCATGGGAAGTGAGAAGATATGTTCGCCATCGGAAATGACAGAATGAAAGGTCGGTCGACAAGAGGAGACTGCTCCACAATTGATTGGCCGGAAAGGCTACTTGTTGAGAGAGGTTACAAAAGGGTGAGAAGAGAGGTTCACCAAAAGAAGTTCAGCTTCTGTCAATTTGCTTTGGCTTTATGGCTCCCATTTCATTAAAGGCATTTTTGTCCATTCATGCTCTTTTTTATACGATCAAAAACAAAAGGGTTAGTTTTGAAGTCCACCTCCTCAAATGGGTCATTTTTGCACTTATTTCATAAACTTATTGATGAAATCATTCTCACTCCAAAACCAAATCAACCATTTCAGAAGCATATACAAATGAAAAAATGAAATTACAGATCATGATGTTCGTGGGTCGCTTAAAAGCCCAGCCCAGTTCAATCATAGCTGACGCGCCCTGCCACATCATCTGATGACCAATTTATAGCTGACATGGCAGTACACGTCATCATTGTGGTCCTGCTGCCATTAAAATGAATGAAGTCAGTCAATCTGTGTTCACTTATCGGATTCGGATCTTTCACTCTCGACCCGCCACCGCCACCGCCGCCATGCGGACGTTAGCATCGCAGCTTACCACTGTAAAAATTTTATCTTTTCAGCTTCAGTTACATATATAATCATCACTTTATATGACTAATTGTTGATTTTTGGTGGGTGTAGTATTTGTGCAGAAGAAAACCAGTCATCAATCTTCAGTCTCGAAATTTGGCTTCCTTTAACAGAAGAGGTAATTCTTCTTTACTCATTCACCACCAAATACTAGAAAGATCAAATTTTTATGCATCTTTAGAATGACCCTTTGATGAGTTTAATGAGAGTTGATAGTTCTTGGTTGTGGGTGGCGATGGTTTGTTTGATTGATTTTGTGTGTGTTGGTTGGGGTGTAGATGAGCTATCCATTGAACAGGAGGCTGAGAGAAAGATAGGGTGGTTGTTGAAACTGATCTTTGCAGGCACTGCTACAGTGGTTGGTTATCAGTTTTTTCCTTATATGGGTGAGTGAATTCGGATTTTGGTGCCATGTTTATGTTGTTGAATTGAAAGTAATTGTTGTTGTGGGTTGGTTACTTTTGTTCAGGGGATAATTTGATGCAACAGTCTGTGTCACTTTTGAAAGTCAAGGATCCGTTGTTTAAACGAATGGGAGCTTCTAGATTAGCGCGTTTTGCAGTAGACGGTAAAGGCGTTTTCTTTGAGCTATGATTGGAATTGTCTAGTGATTGTTGTGTCTTGTATGTAGATTTGTTTTTCGTTTTTCGATCACAGATGAAAGGAGGATGAAAATAGTGGAGATTGGTGGAGCTCAGGAGCTTTTGAATATGTTGGAGGCTGCTAAAGATGAACCCACTCGTAAAGAAGCATTGAAAGCCCTTGCTGCCCTTTCACGCTCAGGTTAGTTATGTTATGTTTGTGTTGGATGAATAGGTTGATGTATTAATCTATAATGTCAATGTGATTACATTGATACCTTGCACTTTGAACCGTTCCTCTTCTGTTGAAACTGTCAAACAATAGTTGAAAAGCAAAGTTGTGTATGGTAAAAAGATGTTCAGATGTGTGTGTGGCTTACTAAGTCATGCATGCTCTGTCATTTAAATGAAATTATTGATTAAAAGAGGGACATTCAAAATTACAGTTTAAATGATATATGAGTATCCTTAATGCTCTTTATAAAATTGTTGTATGGCCAGGATATATGTGTAGCTCTCTGGTCAAGGTTTGCATCAGAAGATTCTATGTACCGCTTTAATTCATTTTAAGATACTTAGGCCTGATCATGATTATCAATTCAGTCATGTTCTGATAACATTTTAACCATTCTGTGGAAACTTCACCATTGTTTCCCTTGAAAAGTTTTAATGAGAATATATAATCGGGATCAAAGAATTCCTGAGTGATGACTAATGTAAGTGTTAAGATAACAACCGAGACGAAGCATAGAAATCTTTTCAGATCTCCCATAATTCTCTTAATATCAAATTAATTGTGGTAGAGAGTTTCAAGTCACATAAATAGAATATCTTTTATCAGTTTTGTGTTTTGAATGTGAATACAATAATAGGGATGCCCGTCTTTACTGATTAATTCTTCTCTAATTTTTTGTTGCTTAATTGTTGTTTTGCAGATGAAGCTGTTGGAGCCTTACACGAGGCTGGGGCTGTATCAGTTATAAAGTCTACCCCAGCATCTTTTGAGGATGCAGAAGTCGAGAATTACAAATCAAGCTTACTTAAGAGATTCCAGGATCTTAGATACGATTCTTCATCTTGAGATTATATTCATGTTACTCTCTTTCAACTTCAAACTTGAAGCATAGTTTCCAAAACAATGTCTGAATTTAGAAGAGATCGTTGTTTTATTAGGACAAACGAGAAAAACCGTGTATCTTTCTGTTCATTCAAATGAAAGACGAGTTGAAAATTCATCTTTGGTGCAATTGGTTTTGTTTCTCATGTTCTAGATTATTCATCTTCTGTACTTGTTTTTACGAGACTCTGGTTTTTATCATTATTGTTTCTTTGTCAAACACTTTGATTAGTGTTTTAAGGGAATGGGGCCTCACTGATTCTCTCTTGAAATCCAATCTCATTTATTCTTTAATTGTATAAAAATATCTGAATTCAATATAAGAGTTGTACCAGATTTTGTAGAAGGTTGGAATTCAAACTTGAATGAATGAATTTGCTATAATTATTTTGACTTCAACCTGGTGAGAATTCAAACAGTGATTTTAAAATAATAAATCATATCTGACATTGTTAACGCGGTTTCCCTGTTGATTGAAAGAGATATTTTTTCCAGGAAATTTAACAAGACTACATGAGGATTTTTTAAGGTGCGGCTAGGAGCTCAGAATTACTGCAAAATATCAGTGAAGACTGCAGAACTATTGTGTGAAGATTTCAGGCACTATGATGGAGCCGGCATATGGGGTTCCCACGGTTAGCATAGTCAGGGAAGGCTTTTGTATGCCTTATCTTGTGTTGTCAAGAAGAAAGTGAAGGGACTGTTATGACTGTTTGATTCACACTTTGAAGTTTTAGATGTTAATGGAAGCCTTTACCTCCAAGTTGATGGCACTTCCCTTGCCTTCCAATGCAAAAGAGTCAAGCGATCCTGCTTGTTTTCCAATCCTCACCTTGTGCGAAAAGGTACTCTGCTTAGTTCTTACTTTAATGCAAACATAATAGAGGGTGATCAATTGCTCTGGCATGATTGATTGATTGTTTCTTTGTTCTGAAATTGAACAGGCAATCACAACAAGTCATCGCTGGACAGTTCGTCGTGGAGAAAGCTTAGAATCATACAATCTCCTCTTCAGTGTGCAAGAATTGCATTCTCTCCAACTAAAAAACCAGCTTGATGTCTTTCTGTCAAGCAACTTCAATGAAGATATTAGCAACTTCAAGGCCGTGGGACGTTACTCCTCAGAGTCCTTCAGAGTTTACAAAGGAGAGACTGTGATTGCAGAGGTACCGAGCTCTGAAGATTTGTAGACTCTGCTTGTTTCTTAGAATTTGTAAGGAAAGAAAAGATAAAAAAACTAACTATGCTGATATAACTATGTTGCAGGTGAATCACAGCTTCTGCAAAGGCAAAGAAACCTTTGAAGTCAATCCTGGTGTGGATTACGCGTTCATTGGGGCACTGATTGTAATCGTAAACAAGAATGGTGTAATTTGAAGACATTTGTACTATTTCTTTGTTACTCTTGTAATAGTTTCGCCAATTCTTTTATCACATTGTTTAATTACCTGTGAGCTTTATGTCCCAACCAACCATAACCATGTTCGCTTAGAATGCGAATTTGATTAGGATCCTTAAACTGGAAAATGGCCAAATGTACAAAAGTACCCTAGATTAGTCACAAACGAAAATGCTAAACATTTCATATTTTGTATCTCTTTTTATATTCCAAACAACGATATGATAATTGACGAATAAAAATACATTAATAATTAATTATTCAATTATATAATATTAACATTCATTGATGTAAAGGGCAAAAATTGAGATGTGAGGCAAAATAGAATATCTAGCCTTATTAGTATTTTACTTGCTAAATGTATTTAAAAATTAATATTCTTATAAATGCTAAGCAAACCCACTCAAACTGTGGGTTCAGGGGTTCCAGTTTCCAAGTGAACACAAAATATATTTCGGCCAATAAACCAAGAAAATTGAACCCATTATTTTGCTTATAGCCCAACATCAACATTTTTACTTGGGCTAGTCTTGCACATAAATCCCTATGGGCGAGGAACATGGTTGAATTTTGTTGAAGCCAGCGACTAATTCATTGTAGACCATCGCCCCTCTGTTTTTTTTTTTTTTTTTTGATACAGGAACTGTATCTGGGATAAACCCAGGGAATATCTGGGATCTTGAACCGAATAGAGCACTGGAGCACGGCCCGGGAGACAACTCCCAAATGGGAAGGAAACCACCCACACAGAGATGAGGGAAGGGCCCGCACTAGGACGGGAGAGCAACCCACACAATTGGTGGGAGATAAGTATATTTATATATATATTATTATTATTATTATTATTATTATTATATTATATTATATTATAATAGTAGAATATATATATGTGCAGCATGGGTGTCGACCCCTGCCCCTGACAAAGGAGGCAGGGGTTGGTTGCTGGCGCTACCAACGGCGCCAGCAACCAAATGACATCGCCCCTCTGTTTCGAAAATACAAATAATGTAGTATTATTTTCTCACATTATTGTTCTTACTTCTTAGTGTTTCTTTCTAATTTTAAATCATATTTGAAAAGAACCAGTCAACGATACTAACATAGTAAATAAATCTACTTCAGCGTTGACAAAAAGTTGGAATTAACTCTTAGATTAGCATTACAAGGGGATAAAATCTAACTGGTCATCTATTTAAAATATATCTTTCTATTTTTTTTTATTGTATTAAAATATTTATAAGAATATGAGTTAAATGTAAAAGATTTTTGCAGAATTGCTTAAGTGGGAGGAGATGGTTAGTAGATAACATAAATTCAGAATTCAATACAATAACTACAATAATTCTATTGGCTTTAACCAGATGAAGATTCAAACTATGGGTTTTTTGAACACTAAATCTTATGTGATATCGTTGATGACATGTTTCCCTGTTGACTACTAGAGAGGTCTTTTCTAGGAAAATTGGTTACTGCATAAGCCTTATTTAAAGCAAGGAGAGAAGCTCAGAATTCTTAATATCTATCAAGGTATCCTGCAAAGTTTTCAGGTATTTCAATGGTAACACTAGAGCTGACATATGGGGATCCCACAATTAGTGTTGTCGGGGAAGGCTTCTGTGTCCCGTTTCCTTTAGAGTTGATTGTCAAGATGAAAACAAAGGGACTATTTGGCTCGCGCTTTGAAGTGTTAGATGTTAATGGGAATCTTTTCCTCCAAGTTGATGGCACTTACCTTGGCTTCCGATACAAAAGAGTCAGACGCGATCCTGCTGGTTCTCCCATACTTACCTTGCGTGAAAAGGTACCTACTCAAATCAGTTCTTACTCTGATGCATCTCTCTGGGTTGATTGTTTCTTTGTTCTGAAATTTAATAGGTGCTCACAGTCCATCATTGCTGGACTGCTCACCGGGGAGAAAGCTCAGACCGACAAAATCTCCTCTTCAACGTGCGGCAATCTCGCCTATTCCAGCTAAAAACCAGGCTAGGTGTCTTCTTTCCTGGCAACGTTACTGAAGAGTTTAGTGATTTCCAGGTTGTGGGATGTAATTACATGAATTCTTCTCTGTCTTTCAGAGTTTACAAAGGAGACGCTTTGATTGCAGAGGTACAGGGTTTCCCAAACTTGTATTCCATTTTGTTTCTCAGAATTTGTAACTTGTAAGTAAAGAAAACCAACCTATGCTGGTGAAACTGTATAGGTGGATCACAAGTACACATGGGGAAGCATCTTCAAAGGCAAAGAAACCTTCAGGGTGAAAATTAATCCAGGTGTAGACTACGCATTCATTGTGGCACTAATTGTAATCGTTAATGAAAACGAAGCCTCCTGAACCTTTTTCTCATTTTTCTTTTTTTTGGAAACTAAAACCATATCTGATAGAGTTGTCTAACTACTCTTTAATAGAGTTGTCTCTTGGTAATAATTCTCTCTCTGATAGAATTCAAGGGTGGTTAGATATGTCAAATTTATACAATCTTATAATGCCCAATAATCATCTCGAAAGTCTAATTTCAAGAGAGTTTTGTCAACTTTGACGATCTTGAAGTTTTAGACCTTTCAACAAATTGAATCACAGGCAGTCTACCATCTTGTTTCAGCCATTTTATGATCAAAGATGTTTACTTTTCTAAGAATGAATAACAAAGATCACAACTAAATGATGCATTAAGTAACACCAATTACCTACTAATATTAGATCTAAGCTATAAGTATTCATATGGCAGCATTCCAAGCTGGATTGACAGACTTTCTATACTTTCTAGATTGAGCTAACCTTAAATTGAATAATAATAATTGTGAAGGTGAAATTCATTAAGCAATTGAGAGCTTGGATATTTCCTACAACCACTTAAATTGGAGAATTTCTCTGGAGCTTGTTGAATTAAGCACTTTCAATGGACATATTCAATGAAGCACACTATAACTTATCTAACAAGGTTCCTAATAGAAACCCGCAATTTATAACAGTGGAACAAGGAAGCTATGAGGGAAAATCCTCTTTTTTGTGGACCACCACTGCCAAGTTGAAACACAACCAATTTGCAACCTTTGGCATGAGGAGCTTCAGTGCCAATGGAAATCGTAGTAATTTCATTGATATGGGCATTTTTTATATCGGTTTACACATTTGTAGTCGTTGGAATTGCTCTAATTTTATATGTAAATTTTTACTAACGACAAATATATTTTACATCATTAATCAGATACAATTTCATTGTAGACCATCTCCCATGAGTGTTTCTGTAATTGAATTATGTAGCTATGTTTCATTTTTCTTTCTTAACAGTTGTGTTCTTAAGCAAATTTTAGCTCATTCATAGACTCAAAACCAACACCACACCAACCCTTCCCTCCTACACCCCCCTCCCCCCCCCACATAAACAACTTGGGCCTGAGAACCAAAAACCCAACCCAAAGATTCGGTTAGGACCCTAATACTGAAACTAGTTTTCCTAGTCATGGTACATTCCTACGATAGCCATAGATTAAATATGGCATAATTACCAGCCATATATATGATTTATACACTCATTTTATAAGTATACTCATATATAAATTTTAAAAATTAATCCACCAATGAAAGCACCTATTGTAATGGTAATAGTACCCCATCCACTCATAAATAGGATTTACACACATGTTTACAAGTACACCCACGTATAAAATTTGAAAATAAAACTTTCACTATAAACAGCCAATTAAGGTCAATAGTACTCTTGTCATCCATAAATTACTTATATAGTTACATGGATGAAATTGGAATGCATAATTATATGAAATTATTGGAAGAAATTGACCCAACTAATGTGATGGAACAAATTGACCCGAGTTTGTTCATGCCTTCAAGGTTTTTAGAGAATGAAATAGATCTGAAAGGCGGAGATTTTGAGCTCATACCCTTTGGAGGTGGAAGAAGGACTTGTCTTGGCTTCAATTTGAATGGATTGAATTGAAAGACGGCTGTAATAACTTCCTATTTTTTAACAACTAATCACTAATATTTGACATATGCTTTGATGGAAAATAGTGAAAAAAATAACCAAACAAATAATGTAA
Source organism: Litchi chinensis (assembly GCA_019925255.1). Classification (NCBI taxonomy): domain Eukaryota; kingdom Viridiplantae; phylum Streptophyta; class Magnoliopsida; order Sapindales; family Sapindaceae; genus Litchi; species Litchi chinensis. The sequence continues at coordinate 23,771,631 of CM034463.1, read as the reverse complement.
AATAAAATAAAATAAACATGATAATATAGAGTGCACACAAACAAATAAATCTGGGCTCCACATAATTTGTAAACATTAAACAAACAAGTCCATAATTTCACTGTCTAGCATGCATGTTAAACAAACAATTCTACTCATTGGTGCTTTGCCGAAATGGTTGGCAGCACACCCAGGTTCATATGTGAATTTGGGTTTGATACCTTGCAGCCTCATGAAAGTTGTCTTTTTTTCATTTTGTGTAAGTTATCTTTCTACATTTATATGGGTCAATCTCTTTCATAAAAATTGTTTTTTGGGCTACATCACAAGTATACTATTCCATTCGATCTTGATGATAAAACAAAAAGTGAAAAAAAAAAACCCTCAACCTTTATTTCACCAAGCTACACACCAAACAAAAAAAAAAAAATATTAATATAATATAATTACACCCCGTAATTTGTAAATTCACTAGTATAATCCGTGGTGCATTGAATCCATCATTAATGCTCCGAGGAAATTTCACAAAAATTCTTCCACATATTTCGTCAAACTTTATACCAATAAATAACTAAACAAAGACAGATAGAAATAAAAATAAAAATAAATTACACACCATTGCATGTTTCAAATTTCTTTTCTATTACTGTATTATATAGTGATTATGTAGTTTATGAGAAACTATGACACTTTAGTCAGGTTTATGATATATATATTGTTGAGATTGTCAACGATTTGTAAAGATAGCCAATTGATGTTATTTCCTTATATAGAAGATTGTATGAGTGTGTACAGATCATAGAAATTGAATAGGAGATTGTATTGGCAGATTTCTAGGGAACAAATTGGGGATTCTCACCCTATTTATACTTTGTATTTCATCAGCCTATATGAATAACAAAAACACACCAGTTTATCATATTTGTTTTCATGGTATCAGAGCTAAACAAGGTTCCGAAAACCTTTGCAATCCAAGCCTAGAAATTCATCCCAAAATTCTAACTCACAAAACCACAAAAACCCATAAATCAAATCCCAGATATCAAAATCAAATCCCAACCAAACAGCAAACTAAATTCATTTCAAAACAAACCTCAAACCTCAAGGTAGCCGTCTGAAGGCCATCAACAATCCACCTGCTGCCGCTTGAAGTCACCGCCTGAAGTCCACCGGAAATTGTTGAAAAAAAAAAAAACGAGTGAACACATTGAATCCTCCGGAATTAAATCTATTCCAATTCTTGTTCAGTCTGAGGGTGCCTTTAATGTAGGCATTCAACTTACTAAAACAAATTACGATGTGTGGTCTCAATTGATGGAAATGCATATTGCTGAACGTGAAAAACTCTCCTACATCATTGACAAATCTGCTCCGCCTACTGCTTCGGATAAGGGATATGAAAAATGGTATGCTGAAAATCAGAAGGTGAAACGCTGACTTTTGATGTCCATGACTCCTGACATCATGAAGCGCTATCTTCGTATACCCACTGCCCGTGAAATCTGGAGCGTTTTATCCAAAACCTTTTATGATGGTAATGATGAGATGCATGTCTACTCTTTGCATCAGAAAGCATTCTCAACCAAACAAGGTGCCAAATCACTCTCAGTATATTATGGGGAGTTAACAGAAATATTTTAGGAACTCGATCATCGTGACAAAGTGGTCATGAAGGATCCTGATGATGTTACAACATACCAACAGTCCATTGAACGAACCCGAGTACACATATTTCTTGCTGGATTGGATAAAAGTTTCGATCAACTTCGGCGAGAAATATTACGTCATGAACCACTCCCAAGTCTGGAAGAGTGTTATTCCTTAGTCCGTTGTGAGGCCATAAGATCTACTACTCTGAATGAGGACATTGAGAAACCTGAAGCTTCTGCTATGGTTTCTCGCCATCGACCTAGTTAGACATCTCAAGACCGGCCCAAAGCCAATAATATGAAGAATTCCAACAGTTCAGACAAACCTACATACAAATGCACTCACTGTAATCAAACAGGTCATTCAAAAAGTCGTTGCTTTGAACTTATTGGATATCCAGATTGGTGGGACCCAACACGGCATCGAAATTCCAAGCGCCCCTCCACTGCCGCAATTGCTCAAACAAATGAAGACGATGCCTCTCCCACGTCATCAGCATTGCTAACCACTACAAACATTGGAGGTAAGGCCTTTACCACTTCTACACCTGTTTTGAATAGTGCATAGATAATTGATTCTGGTGCTACTGATCATATGACATTTGATGTTAGACAAGTCACAAATCTTAACCCATCCTCCCAAAATTGTGTCTCCACGGCTAATGGTAATACCACCCCAGTTGTTGGGGAAGGGTCATCTCATCTTACTAATACTTTACATCTTGATTCTGTGTTAGTAGTTCCCTCCTTAGATTATAACATTTTGTCAGTCTCTCAGATCACTACTACTTTATCTTGTGCTGTTATTTTTTGGCCTGATCATTGTGTGTTTAAGGACATTCAGACTCGGCAAACGATTGGTTATGGTGTTAAGAGAGGGAAGCTATATTACCTGGACTTGGAGTCAGAAACTTCCAACAGATTACAAAAGGCTTTAGCAGTAGAAATCACTGGTTCAACAAAGAAGATAACTGAGATCTTGCTCTGGCATCGACGTTTGGGACATGCCTCATTTGGTTATTTAAAAAAGTTGTTTCCTAGTTTGTTTACGAATTTGGATATTTCTATTTTCAAATGTGATGTGTGTGAACTTGCAAAAAGCCATCGTGCCTCATTTCCTTTGATTTTAAATAAAAGTCCTGTTCCTTTCATGGTTATTCACTCTGATGTTTGGG
>CM034463.1:23608828-23763828 GCA_019925255.1 Litchi chinensis | reverse complement strand
TTTTAACGTGGTTCAGCAATAAAGAGCCTACGTCCACGACTGTCTTTCTTTTAAATTCTGCAGAGTGATAGTATGTTATTCAAGCATGTCTTTTACAATGGTTTTAACCCCTACTTATAGGGGAAGTACCGTTACAATTCAGGAAATAATGAAATTGGAAGAGAATCATTAATTACACTTTCCTAATGATTTAAATAAATCAGAAAAATCAGGAAGAGAATCATAAATTAATTACAATTCTTATTCGGTTGGAATAATATCAGGAAACTGCTCCTTAAAATCCGAGATAATGTTGACTTGAATTTGAATTTGCATTAACTTCCATATTTGGAGAGAGAATCATTATTTGATTAAGTAACTGTCTATTTTGGGAGATACTGCATTAATTGCGCTCTAAGTAACAAGCTGCACATAAAGTGAGCTGAGTAATGCTGACTAGCTAGCTGAGAGCTGAATGCTGAGTTGGCTGAGAGCTGCGAGCCGGGAACTAGCTGAGAGCTGAGACCTGCGAGCTGGGAGCTAGCTGAGAGCTGACTGAGCTAGCTGAGAGCTGGGAGCTGGGAGCTAGCTGAGACCTGCGAGCTGGGAGCTAGCTGAGAGCTGCGAGCTGGGAGCTGGAAGCTAGCTGAGACCTGCGAGCTGGGAGCTAGCTGAGACCTGCGAGCTTGGAGCTAGCTAAGAGCTGCGAGCTGGGTCAGTTTATTGGATTGGTTCTATGGGTTTTTACCAGCCCATTTTTGCAGTCCCAAAAAATAGGCATAACAGATGGTATTATTGATTTTTGTTTCATTAGAAGGTTATTGGTGCAGTGTTGGAGGTTGTATGGAGCAAGAGAGATCTTCTCTTCTGAAAATTAAACACTATTTCAATACTAGTTACTTTCTTCAAAACTGGGTTGAGGAGAACTCAGACTGTTGTCAATGGAAGAGAGTTGAATGCAACAACAAAACCAAAAGAGTTGTTGGACTTTCACTTGACAAGACAAGGCCAGCATATTTCGGAGCCTGGTATCTAAATGCTTCTTTGTTTGCTCCTTTCAAAGAACTTGAGATTCTTGTCTTGAGTGGTAATTCTATAGCCGGTTGTGCTGAGAATCAAGGTACTTCTCTCTCCCTTTAATTTTTCCTCTTTTAAGGTCTTGTTGCAATATAGAATCTACACAATACTATAATTATTGGCTAGTCAATGAGGTTATGTGTGGTTAAAAAAAATTAAAAAACCTGAAATAGTGTGATATCTTACAGGTTTTGACAAGCTGTCAGGTCTTTCATCATTATGGTATTTGGATCTGGGTGGTAATGGAATCAAACAAAGTTTTGATGCTCTAGGTAAGTTTTCTTCTCATGATCTTCTCTCTCAAATAAATTTATGTTACTAATGTTTTTTACTATAGATTTTAAGATCCTTTTAAGATGCTGAAAGTATGATAGTGTAAAGAACATAATTTAAGAAATTGAAGTTGTATATTAATTTTAAAATTTGATTTTAAATTATGAATTAAAGTTTCAAAAACAATGAAATAAGAATAGTTGCATTCAAATTAAGAATCAAACACCACCTAAAAATATTATGCTCATATCGGAAACCATTTTTTTTTTCCTTGTAAATCTTTTGTGTAATGAAAGCTTATCATATATAACATCAGCTATAATAGAATTTACTGGATTTCAGGGCTGTGTGAATTGGTGCAACTCCAGTATTTGTACATCAGGAAAAATCATTTTGTGGGTAATTTGCCTTGGTGTTTAGCAAATTTAACTTCCCTTGTAGTGCTGGATATCATTTCCAATCAATTTACAGGAAATATCTCCTCATCACCCCTTATGAGTCTGACATCCCTGGTAGCATTAGGACTTTCTAGCAACCACTTTCAAATACCAATTTCACTTGAACCATTTTTCAACCATTCACAATTCAGGGTAATCTATGTTGAAAATAACAATATATATGCAGAAGCTGAGTCACATTTTGTCTCCAAAATTTCAATTGAAACAATTCAGATTGTTTGGATGCAGAGACAGTAGCTCATTCCCTAAATTCCTCTACCATCAACATGCCTTGAAAAGTGTATATCGTTCTCAAACAAACTTGAAGGGGGGATTTCCAAATTGGTTGTTGGAGAACAACATGGAACTAATAGAGCTTGATCTCAGCAACAATTCACTCTCAGGAGTATTCCAGTTGACAAATCCTCTCCCAAATTTAACGTTGTTAGATATCTCTATTAAATTTTTCCATGGTCACATACCAACAGAAGTCGGAGCATATCTACCGAGTTTGATAGCTTTAAACATGTCTAACAATGCCTTCGATGGTAACACGCCATCTTCTTTGGGTGAAATGAAGTCATTGGTGATCTTGGACCTATCAAACAATCACCTGTCTGGGAACATCCCTGAGCACTTGGCAATGGATTGTTTCTCTCTAAAGTTCCTTGTACTATCAAACAATAGATTGCAAGGTCAGATATTCTCCAAAAATTTCAACCTGACAAACTTGTCAAGGTTACAACTTGATGGCAATCACTTCATTGCAAGCATCCCAGATAGCTTGTCTAATAGCACTTTAAGAAAGTTGTCTCTTAGTGATAATCATTTCTCTGGTAGGATTCCAGGATGGTTAGGAAATATGTCAAACTTGTTCCATCTCTTAATGTCCAACAATTATCTTGAAGGTCCAATTCCAGTAGAGTTATGTCAACTTGACAATCTTGAAGTTCTAGACCTTACGGAGAATAATATCACTCGCAGTCTACCATCTTGTTTCTGCCCTGGATTGATCCAACAAGTTTACTTGTCCAAAAATAAATTACAGGGACAACTAAACGATGCATTAAGTAATGCCAACTACCTATTGATATTAGATCTAAGCTATAACAATTTAAATGGCCGCATTCCAAGCTGGATTGAAGTGCTTACTACCTTGAGCTACCTTAAATTGAATAATAATAATTTTGAAGGCGAAGTGCCTTCTCAATTGTGCTTATTGGACCAGTTATGCTTGTTGGATCTTTCTCACAATAATCTTTCTGGTTGCATCCCTCCTTGCTTGGTTATCACTACCATACACTCTTCCTCTGATTTTTGGGTTTCAGCTTATAATGAAGCATATGAGCCTCAATTGAAAAATGAAGGATTTTTGGAGTTCACTACAAAAACTGTATCTTACTTGTACCAAGGGAGAATTCTAACTTACATGGTTGGAATTGATCTTTCCTGCAACATGTTAACTGGGGAAATTCTTTCTCAAATTGGACAACTTAACAGTCTCCGTGCATTGAATTTGTCGCATAACAATCTGATGGGACCGATCCCATCGACGTTATCAAACCTCAAGCAAATTGAGAGCATGGATCTTTCCTACAACAATTTGAATGGAAGAATCCCTCCTGAACTTGTTGAATTAAATGCTTTGGCTGTATTCAGTGTAGCATACAATAACTTATCCGGTAAGCTTCCTGATAGAACTGCACAATTTATAACCTTTGAACAAGGAAGCTATGAGGGAAATCCTCTTCTTTGTGGACCGCCATTGCCAAGTTGCAACACAACGGATTCACAGCCATTGGGACGAGGAGCTTCAATTGATTAGGGAGGACATGGTAATTTCATTGACATGGACATATTCCATATCAGTTTTACTATTGCTTATACATCTGCGATCTTAGGAGTTGCTTTAGTTCTGTTCATAAATCCTTATTGGCGACAAAAATGGTTTTGTTTGGTTGAAACCAGCTATTATTTCATTGTAGACCACCTCCCCTGAGTGTTTTTATAATAGAATTTTGTAGCTAAGCGTGATACTTATAGATTAATTGTTGGTGTTTATTTATTTATTTTTAAAATTTTTGTATTTAATTTTCCTTTCCTTTTTTGAAATTTTTGTATTTAATTTTCTGATCAAGCAATTTATTAATAGAAAAGTAGCAATACATAAAGTTTAATAAAAATAAAAAATGAAAAATAACAACATTTTCTATTTATCAAGAAAGGAATTAGGAACATAAAGTTAAGTAAATACTTGAAGAAACACAACCCAAAATGCAAAAAATAATTCATAATTTGTAGAAGAGACAACTGGGGTAGTTGCTAACTTGCTATGGCTTCATTATCAATTTTATATTATGGTTTCCTCACAAGGAACCTGAAGCCTATACTTAGCTTTGATGCCTGTCTTCCTTCACAGCTTGCAATCACTACAGGCCTGAAGTTGTGTATCTTCATGATCATCATTTTGAAATCTCTACTGACTTCTTGAAAAAGTGCTCTTAGTTTGTTTGTGCTTCTTCCCAGTTGCTTGCTGTCTTCCCAATCTTTTGTAGAACTCTAATGACTTCTTCTGTTGTCACATTTCCAGTCACTATGACTTTGTTCAGCTGTGTATCCACATTATAAGTTTCGATATCTGCTACCAAAACACGCAATAAGCAGTTACAAATTTACAAGCTACGCAAAAGATGAAAAACAATTAAAAACGTTTCATTCATAATCTAGAAATAAATATAAAAAAAATTAAAAGAATAAAAAAAATTAATTTCATTCTTAACAACTTTGGTATCAAATATAATAGAAGACATGAAAACACAAAAAAATGATTCTTCCTCAAACCAAACATGTTTTTCAGGATTTTATGCTATACCCTCAATTTTCTTGATTGCCTTCAGGATTTTCTTGATACATTCCTCACAATGCAGACCTACTTTCAGCTCCACAACCTATGGCATACAAAAATTTTAAAAAAATGTAAATGCAAATATAAATATAAAGAGAAAGAACCATTTACTTTTTATGAAAAACAGAAATTGAAGTTGTGAGGTATACTTACATTGGTCATTTTGATAGATAAAAAAAAAAAATTGTAAGTTAAGAGTAGAACTTGGGGGAGATTGTGAATTCTCTCTTTTTTTGTAGTTAAAGATGTTGATATTATTTTTGGGGCAATGAGTCGAATCATATAAATATACATGGTGGTGAGTGAGGAGAAGAATTGGATGCTTTTCTTGATTGATGGGAATTTTATTTGCTTTTCTCAAAAGTTGTCTTATTTTCATTTCTTTAAATTTGCATATGCATTGACTTGTGAGACCTAATTCACTGGCATCCACACAAAAAGGGTCGGCCAAAAATCTTGGCTTTGCTGGGTTTGGTTGTGACAATGATAGAGAAAAAATAAAGATAAAACCTATTTTGTTCACATTCAAGAATCAAAATGTAATTAAGTAACTAGTAAATAATAACATTTTTATGTGATAAATTGATGATATTTATTTTTATAATAAAAAGAGAAAATATTCAATATATTTTTATAAACTACATATGGTGGAACTTGCATTCTCTTAACATGTATGAAAAGATCTTAACTAAGAGCTGATGTGCTTATAATTAGACTTTCTTTTTCAAAGAATTTAAAACAATTATCATTGATGTATAGTCAAAATGTGTTGTTTTCTAATATAAATTATTCTTTGGATAATTAAAAGCTCATATGAGTCATATTGTAATTTGAAAAACAGAGGATCTTTGTCTCATTAATGACTTTATATTTTGTTGCAAACTTGCAGTTGAAAAGAACGGACTAGAAGGCTTCTTTATTCTTGCTTTTTAATACAACTGTACATCATCATAAGCTACTCCTTTTTAGGTGAAATGATAATGAAAGAAACAAAGAATTTTCGAAACTATAAATATGGCTAATGCCTAGTGACTTAGAAATGCTTCCCTTATTCGAGATTTCACACATTTAAATGTATGTGATCTCAATTCTTCAATGTTCGAGAACTGGATTTTTAATGTTAAAAATCGAAACCATGCATATAATATTAGAAAACCGATTTTAAATTGTTGAAAAAAAAAAAAATTCGTCGAATCTGAAAAAGTTTAAGAGATATAGTTTAGGTATATATAGAGCTGGGCTGGGCCAAACTTTGGTTTCCCCCCAACCGAGATCGGGCCTAGTTTTTCTTATGTTGATACAGTCCAAAATAAGTTAAAGGAGCACTTTGATATTACTACAAATCTGTAACTTTTAAAATAATCATCATTAGATGTGCCCAATAAATGATCTCTTGTAAAGTTAGTCAGACTAGTATTTAGTTCATTCTGGTGTTAAAAGTGTTTAAACCTCTAAAAAAATATGCATATGTTTCGTAAATTTTATACTAATTATTATGAATTTATAATATATTTAAAACAGATATAAAATTGAAATATTTTAAATTATATTTAATATAACTATATGTTAATATAATTAAGGTTGGGATATAAATATATATATTTTTGTATTAAAACTAATACAGATGATTTGATCATTTAAGAAATTCATAAATTCTATTTCAGGTTAATTTATAATCATTTTACAAAAATAACTTCTATCTGCTTTTTAAAATTGTTGGTAGAATTATTTAGATTATAAAATAATCACTTTTGGAAAAAATTGTTAAGTAATCAGATTTGGACTTTTCAAAAATAATACCAACAAGACTTATAATTGGTTAGTTGCTTTTAGTTTCAATCGCATTTATTTTCTTTAGTGTCTTCTTAATGTGCACTTTTAAATCAACGTTGAGGAAAGTGCAAGTCGCTGGGTGGTCAGCGACTGGTCAACTAGTCACTGAGTAAATTTGATTGTCGGTCGACCATTAACCCGTTAATTGACGATCAAACAACATCAAACCTATATAAAAAAAAAAAAAATTATTGTCATTAATTAACCCAAAAACGTAACATATTAAATACCCATATTTTCACTATATTTTTAATTAAAGGAACCCAATCACTCTCATTAATATATCCAAGAGAAAAATTTATTTTGGTTCTTGATTTTTTAGAAATTGATAATTTTTTAAATATTTTTAAGATAATATACCAAACATTCCTAAATTTATAAAAAATTTATCATTTTAGTCCCTATTGTTAGTTAACTGTTGGTCAAATTGACGGTAAGAAGGTTAAAATGATAATCTTGCATTAAAATTACCGAAAAATTTCATTTTGATCCCTAATTTTTAAAAATTGATAATTCTTTTAAATATCTTTAATATAATATATCAAACATCCTTAAATTTGTTAAAAATTCATCATTTTAGTCATGTTGACTAGTTTTTTAATAGTTAACGTTAACATAAAACACAAAAAGGTCAAACTACCCCTACTTTATTGGAAGTACTTTTTTATCCCTGATGTATTAAAATATAAGATATTTGGAATGATCATTATACTCTTTCATATAAAAATAAATTAGAATTAAAAAGACCAAAATACCCTTATAATTTTTTATTAATTCTTTTTGGATGCTGCATGTTGAGTGAATGAATTGCTTGTTGCATCGGATTTGATAGGTTTTGATGGGTAAGAAAAATACACTTTTGCCCTTAACATATAAAACCAAAATAATAACAATTTAATATTAATTTTTTTATGGTAAAAACGGTAACAAGAAAATGGGTTTAAAAGGGGGTGTTGTTGCTTGTTGGTGGCTGCAATTTTGCTGCCCAAATATTCCAATTTTCTTCTCCAATTTGTTTGTCCATTTTTTGATCTCCCAATTTTTGTGCTCCAATTTTTTACCTCTAATATTCTTCTCAAATATCATCAACCCATAGTGGTACAAAAAATTCAAATATGGCTCCAATTTTTTATCTTTAATATTCTTCTCAAATATCTTAATTTTTTTAGACTACACACGTGTTACCTTGAGAAATTTTAATGCAAAATTACAATTTTAACCTTCTCACCGTCAATTTGACCAACGGTTGACTAACGCGATCGGGACTCAAATGATGATTTTTTTTATAAATTTAAAGATGTTTAGTATATTATCTTAAATATATTTAAAAAAATTGTCAATTTCTAAAAATTAGGGACCAAAATGAATTTTTTTGAAAGTTTAATGCAAGATTACCAGTTTAACCTTTTAACTATTAATTTGACCAATGGTTGATTAACGGTAGGAACTAAAATGATGAATTTTTTATAAATTTAGGGATATTTGGTATCTTATCTTAAACATATTTAAAAAATTATCAATTTCTAAAAAATTAAGGATCAAAATGAATTTTTTCCTATATCCAAAAAAATATCATCAAGTCGTAATTCATAAAATAAAATATTAACAACTGAATAATTAATATTAAAAAAAAATAGAAGAAAAAGGAAAAGAAAATGTACAATTGATAAAAATTGGAGGGTGCATAAAGACGCCTTGCAACTTTAACGAGTTCAACCTAATGATTGAATCTAATCAGTATTTGGTCAAGCAACCTTGGCCACGACCCAACCTGATATATATAAACATATATAACCTAAGAAAAAAAAAATCTGCTACTTCCCACAATCTTCTCACAACCCAACAACCACCACCACCACCACCACCACCAACCAAGTGAAGCAAAGCCTGAGGTAGAGAGAGATAAGGAAGAGACTAAGAGCTCGAGGAAGGAGTAGAAAGCTTGGAGAGCCAACATCAACTTAGAAGACATTGAATACTTCTTTGAAAAGTCTACTAAAGATGCTCTCTCTGGCGATTCTCTTTCTCAGCTCCCTAATAAGTCTCTTTTCTATCTAGACTACTTTTTAGGTTGGTTGTGATTCAACTCCATGTGGGTCTGTTTTTTATTCCATATTTTTTCTTGTTTTATTGGTTGTCAGGTTTGCCTAAGTGTTGCCGAGCGGCTTCTAGTCGAGAACTCGGTGCTAGTTGTCGAGTTCGTTAACATTGTTATTAATTAACTAGTCTATGTCTATCGACCACATATTTCTTGTACTTAAAAAAATCACATTTTTAATTAATAAAAAACTCAATCGGTGCCAAAAGAAATATAAAAAAAATTATCAACTATTCATAAATATATTAAGGATTTAGGTATTATATAGGAATTGTATGAAAATACAGTATTTATGAGAGAAATTTATTTGTGTTTAATTTAAGTAGGTTTGACGTTACTTAGAAATAATAGTATGATCTTTCCAAGTTGATGATTTTGCATGTTAGTTTTTAATTTTGAGATCATGAATTTTTAATGGGCTATTGGAATTTAATAACTAATTACCATCTTAATGACTATACAAATTATGTATAGTAGTAGAACCCTATATCAGACCTACAAACATTATTTTATCTTAAGAAAAAACACACATTTTATAAAGATACGCTGTCTCTAATAAGAGTTTAGTATAAGTATCAGAATTTTTGTTTTCCAATAATTATATTATTTCGAAGTCTAGAGGAGGGAATATGATTCAAAATCATTTCTTCGAGAGTGTGACGGGTAGGGCATTAAATCTAACCCACCTTATGATATAAATGTGAGGACTTAGTGGTGATTCACATGTCATAAATTTAACTATGAAAAATAATGATATAATTAAAGTAAATTAATTTGAAATGTTAATAAACAAATATTTGAGATTGGCTTCATCTCTATGGAAGGAAATATGGACCATTTTATCTAATGAAACTATTATCAGGCCCATCTTGAACAATGCTTTTAAAATCGTTACAATTGTTTTTATTAAAATATTACATTACAGGTTACAAATATTCAAGTTTATTAGTTATTATCAAACTTAAAAGTTTAAACTAATAGAAAATGATCAAACTATAGTATTTAAAACTTGAGATTGACACGTAACAAACTCCCTCATATATAACGTGGACAGATGACAAATGACGAATACATATTAAACACCTTCTACCATTTAACATGCATAACGAGAATATTTTCAGATAAAGGATGAGAGAGAGTTTAAACTAGAGACTTTCAAACTCTGATAGTATGTTAGTTATCATCAAACTCAAAAACTTAAGCTGATAAAAAATGACCAAATTATAATATTTAAAACTTGAGATTGATATGTGACAAAATTCATGATATTCTTTTCATGATTTATAAAAGTATTTAATAACCTTAAACTATATTGTCTACACAATGCGAGAACTCATTAGATGTGCCACTCTATTGTTTGATCAACTAGGAGCACATGAATAATCATGATTCCTCTAAAAAAAAAATATCTTTTGCAAATGTTTTTGCCACTCTTGCTTCTAAATATGGCATGTCAACAAGAAAAATGATCTTGGTGCAAGGGTAGATCCTACTGTTCACTGAAAATCCAAAGATGATCTTGGGGAGCATGTTGTCCTTATCAACTTTTGCTACTCATTCGAATTTGAACCAAATATTTTCGGAACCACATTGTTTTGGTGTAGTTTTGCATGGCAAAGTGAATCTCATGCATTTGATATATACTCATATATACTTATATAAGAGGGACGATTGTATAGTTTGTAACTGGAGTATAAAGCCTGATGCAGCAAATTGGTTGGATCTATGTCCAAGGCATATTGACAAATGTTTTCCATGGGGATGAACTTGTATTCAATTCACTAATAAATTTATAGTTTATTGGTGTTTCTAGTGAGGCTTCAACTCTTTACCTTTAATAAAAATAGAAGTCACAATAAGTATTACATAATTATTGTTTTTCTTTCTTTATTATTATTATTATTATTATTTTGTTTGGTGAAGGGATATTTCATTTTAGGACCCTAGCTTTGTTAAGAGATGTAATTATTAACTAGGCTACGTCTATTGACCACATAATTCTTGTACTTAAAAAATTCAAATTTCTAACTTGATTACAATTAAATTGATAACAAAAATAATATCCATTAAAAAGAAACAATAATGAATAATTTATGTGCAAATTATTTAAAAGCCTTTGGATGTTTGCCTTTTGACAAACGGAAACAATGTTTGCTGTTTATTACAATGTCCTCCCCTGTACGAATGACAACATTAACTTTGACCATTGAAAAGAAGGTTTGACTATAAAAAACTGGTAAAAAGATAAAAATACCCTCAATCCATTTTCACCATATAATTAGAAAATAATTAAAAATCTAAAAACTTAAAAAATCTAAACCATCAATCTCGAAAATAAACGATTGAGATCCATTTAAAAAAATATAAATTCTAAAATTAATTAAAATAATTAAAAATAGTTGTATATTATACAATAATTAAAATTAAAAACTTCTATAAAAATTAAAATTAAAAAATTCTATAAAAATTAGATCTATACCTCCATCATGTTGATGGGTTGTGAAGATTAATAGAAGAAAACCAAAATATTTTTTTAAAAAAAAAATTCTATTTTTTATTTAAAAAAAAAAGTAACAAAAATTGGATAAATTTTAGATGGACGGTGAAGATCGAATCTAGATTTCTATCCATCCAAGTCGACAACATCACTATTTTCAAAAACTTTGGTGAATCAACCATCACCAAAATCAATGCCTCTCTCTCTCTCTCTCTCTCAATTTCAAAAACTCTCTTTCTCTCAACTTCAACAACATCACTAGATCTCTAGATCTCTTTCTCTTTCAACAACATCACCGAATCTCTTTCTCTTTCTCTTCCTCTCACTTTCAAACCAATTATCTTTCTATTTTTCTTAATTCGATACCTCTCTCTCTCTCTCAACTTCGAAAGACCCAGGTCGACTTAGGTTTGTTCATCTTCGAACGAACCTAAGTCACTTGGGTTTGTTCAAAGTTTGTTTAGCGATTGAAGATGAAGATCTTAATCTTCATTGTTGGTTAATATTTTAATAAACCAATTAATTAAACCTTGCAAGTGTACAAATTATTTAATTGAATACAATGACAAGTAAGGGTTGATCCCATGAGGAGTTATTATTTCACTTTTAATTCTAAGTTTATTTTAAAAGTCAAAATTAAAAACAATTAAATTAAAGATCGGGATTTTCAAAATTGGGTTTGAGAACTTAAAGTCAAAATTGCAATAAGTAAACTTAAATAAAATAAGGAAAATCAATAGAGAAAAACTAAGCTAGAACATCCTATCCACCACTAAATAATCCTTCAATCTATGAATGAATTAATGAAGCATAATGATATTCATGCATAATGAAGACATTCACGATAGGGTATGATTGACTCATGTCGTATGGATTATTTCTTACTTAGTATGCAAATTGCATGATGTCTACATAGATGCGTGTATTCCTAATTATAACATAACAGGACGTCTACTTAAGTTTAATAAGTGGAATCCATTAAGAACTAGAAGAATATAAATGTCACATAAATCCTAGAATATGATGTCTGTCTATGGTATCTATGAAGTAGTACCCGTTAATTGGTTTGTAAGCAGTTTATTGTTGCGAACAATAAATATTCTCGTATGATATGCGGTTTATATTTTTACAACATAATTCTAAAAACATGCTTCTAAGATAGCCAGTCAAAGACACAAAACAAATAGGACATAATTATAATAGAGACATTAATTTTATCATGCAAAAATATAAAACTTCATTAAAAATAATAATAGATTGAATTCATGTTTAGGGCTTCAAGTTAGCCCTTACTAACAAGAAAATTAGTCATTCATGACTTTAAAATAAAACATAAAAATAAAAGTAACTAGAGAAGAATAAACTGAAAAATTGGATCTGCCACAACCCAAGCTTTGACTTGCTTCTCTTTGATGTGTGTCAACTGAATGGAGAACTCGCTTATTTATAGGCATCGAAGTCAAGCTTCACTTGGACTCCTAAACGTGAAAATTGGAGAATTAAATGAGTGCAATTAATGCTTGTCGCCGCTTCTGGTTGCCGCTTGTAATAAGTTTTTAACCCGCTCCAATAAGCTGCGACTACCTTGCAGGATGTGGTCGCCGCTTCTCATCTGGTCCCTCCATCTGCGACAACTGCCGTTGGTTCTTCATGCTGTTTGTCAACCTGCAGTTCAAGAAGCGACTCTTACGTTGCTTGTTGACGCTAGTTGTATCTTCAGCTCCTTTCTTCGACCTAGACCTGCCACTAATTAATGCTTCCTTGATTTGCATGCCTTTCTGCATTCTGATTTCGAAAATTGCTTCAATTATTTTCTTCCTTCCAAATCACACACGAACCATTTAATTCACTTCCAATTTCTTCTTGTGATAATAGGTCCATTCCTTTGCTACCACCCAAGATTCATAAAAATTTCCTTTTATGTCATTTCAACACAATTATCAAACCACTAGCTCTTCAGACTAGATCTCTAGTTTTTCTCTACTAAAATTTATTCGAAAATCTACCAATTTCATCTTTTCTTCTCTAAATCTAAATTTAAACACTACAATACAAAACAAAATACAAGTACTAATTTCACTCGAATATATAAGATAAATAATAGGTAAATTAAGTACGAAATAATGATAACTATTGACCTAATATTGATGGTCAAATTTTAATACCTAACAAGTGCACGAGTCTACTGTAGTTTAGTGTACAAAAGAGCAAGGGTGGTCGAATCCCATAGAGAATTGATTAAACTATCTCAATTAATCTAGTTACTATGAATCAAACAAATTAAATTAATAATACAAAGACTAAATTAAACCAATCAAAGAATAAATTGCAAGAAATTAAATGAAGTATTAAATACATAATAAATAACACACAGCCACTTAGAAAAAAAAAGTGAAATAACAATTCAAGAAAATCAAGAAAGTGACTTTTTGAATAACTTGAGCCTAGGGATCCGATTTCATCACTCACTTCAATTCTATGTCGTTGGGATATTGATATAAATTCATTATCTTGCAGTCGTTCTTACTAATATATGATTATTACCATTTGTCGTCTAGGTTTAAAACAAGTATCTTTAATCAACGAATTACCTATGGTGTATAGCATAACTAATGATCAAAAATCCATTATGATCGAAAGAACAATAGATGAACCAAATACAAAAGTTTAGTATATGCATGTCATCTACCATAACCATCTATTCATTCATTCAAGAGAGCTATCTCATGGTTTAGCATATGTCGTCTACCATAACCATATCTCCTACAATCAATTCAGTTTGTAATATTGGTGATCAAGCAATAATATAAATCAAAAGATTGAATTAAACACAATGAATGAAACAAGAAATAGTAAGTTGAATAATCAAAAATCCCAAATTGACATAGAATATTTGTGAGGGCTACATCATAGCCCTAGAGAAGAAAACTAGTTCATGATAAAAAATAAAGAAATACAATCCATGGTTTTCAACATCAAGAGAAAGGAAAAGAACTCTGAATTTTGATGTAGAATCTTGATCTCTCCCTCCTCCAATGTTCTTCCTTGACTTTAGTAGCCAAAAAGTCCCTCAAATCAACCCTAAATGTTCTCTTTATATTGTCTAGGTTTTGGGCTTCAAAAACCCTTGAAAATTCAACATAACAAAAAAAAAAGCAACTTGCACAAACCCGACCTAGTACACTACTCTCTGGTGATAGGAACCTATTTTGGTATTTTGCCCATAACTTTTGTGTCCAATGTTGAAATTACACGATTTTTGACGTGTTGGAAAGGTAAGAGGAAGGACTACAACTTTCATGTTGAAAACTTTCTGCAAATCAGTTTCCATCGATGGTCCAAATTAACCACAAGTCACAGCTTTTTCTGTTTTTAACTCAATTTTGGCCAGTTTTGTTGTTTGAAACACATAAACCCAATAACTAAATAAATAGAACTGAATTTTATTAAAAATCTCAAGAAAAAAGCTAAAGTAATGCATGAAAATGATAAGATAACTCTATCTTAACTCGAGTTATCAAACATTCATCAGGTTCATCTTCAACTACAAGAAATTTTATTTAATTTTTTTTTAATCTTATTTGTTGAATCTGGAGATTGAAGCTAATAATGTTGTTTGTTGTTCTTCATCTAGGTTAACAAACTCAGATGAAGGCTTCATCTAGGTTCGTCAAACCAAGATGAAGAAATTAGATGTTCTTCATCTACTTTCTTTTTTCTTTTGTTTTTTTTTTTTAAAAAAAAAAAAATGAAGATGATGGTTTGATAATGATGGGTGGTGTGAGAATTGAGATGTTGGTATGACGAAGAATGGTGTGAGATGTTGAATGGTCTGATGAAGATGATAGGTGATGAATTGAATGTTGAAGAATAGGTGAAAGATTAACTGGGTGGAGATTGGATGTCCATTGTTCATTAATCTTGATGAATAGCAGAGATCCAATCTGAGTTGGATATCCATTTGTTTTTTTTTTCTGTTTTTTAAAGATTTTTTTCAGTTGTCTGTATATATTTTTTAATTCTTTTTCTATCCAACATCTATTTTAGAGACGAAAGTGGAGATCTATTATTTTTATTTTTAAGAAAATGTTAATTTTTTTATATTTAGAATTATGTTTTAATTATTCTTAAATTTCAAAATCATCTAATTTTTTATTTCATAATTTTTAAAATTTTAAATTATTTTAAATGGATCTCTATTCCAAAAAATCTATTAATTAATATAATTTTGGAAGGAAAATTAAAAAAAATAAGAGAAAATTACCCAAATACCCTTAATGTTGACGGTCAAACAAGGTCAAACTGTTAGTATAAAAAAAGACACTTTAATAAACAACAAACATGGTTTCCGTTAATCAAAAAGCAAATGTCCAGAGAGTTTTGTGTAATTTGCTCAATAATTTATATTAGAAGGGAAAAACATCACGATTACACCAACAAACTTTAAATTAAATGTATGAAGAGTAACTTAATTATGAAGATGTGACACACTTATAAATGTTACTAATTAAATAAAAATAATATTAAACTTGTGTTTAATTTTTATTTTTTTTAATATTATTAACGTAAAAAATCAGTCAACACCCGGATCAAAGCAAATTAAATGAGATTAGTGAATGATTAAGAACAATTATGGTGTAATAAAGATGCAAAACTGGTAAATAAATGAGATAGGGGAATTTTTAACATGGTTCAACTATATTAAACAGTGCCTACGTCGATGGTTATGTTATTGTTTTAAGGAGAAGATAGTAAATTAGGGTTTTGGTAGGGCTCTCAAGGGCTTAAGTTGTTTCTTTTTTTTTTTTTTTTTTTTATCTGAAAAGAGGCTTCGTAGCCTTACATACTAATATTAATCATTCGGGGCCAAGCCACCCCTACTACATCACTAAATAAATGAATATGCAGTCCAGTCGGAGCATTGTGAAAGAACTGAACACCAAGAGGGAATTGATACGCATAATTCGCGAGCCAATCAACACATTTATTTGCCTCCCTAAACACATGATTAAATTGAACCTCCCAATCTCTTGCAAGTAATTGACAAATAGCTGCGATTATTGAATCATGCATTAAGACAAGTGATGTTCTCCTTTTTATTGCATCCATGACCAGTTTCGAGTCACATTCCACAATTACTCTTCTTTCTCCCATATCCCAAGCCATTTGCAATCCCGTGTAAACTCCCCAAGCTTCAGCTTGAAAAATGGAGCACATACCAAGGTTTTGAATAAAACCCCTCTTCCACATCCCTGAATCATCTCTGATTAAACCCGCAGTCGTTGCAAAACCATTTGATATTTTCAGAGCTCCATCTATATTCAATTTGACCCACCCTCGATGTGGGTTCTTCCAGGAAATAAGATCTTCTTTCTTTTCTTTATTGTCCATCTTCCTTACTTGATCTTCTGCATCTCTATATTCTTTTGCCATTTGTACAACCCGGTCGGTTATATTTGGAATTGAAATCTCTCTCCCATTGAAGACAAAATCATTCCTCCATTTCCAAAGGTACCAAATCGTCACCCAGAAAACTTGCTTCCACTCCACTTGACTCCCTTTATTACACGTCACAACCATATTCATAGTCAACCATTGCTGAAAAGGGAGTTGAAAAAAAAAACACCTCAGAAACTCGAATCAACTACACAGTACCAGATTCGCTTAGCAACAGGACAATCTCGAAAAACATGTATTTCTGATTCAACGGCCTGGGCACAGCGAGGGCATGCTGCATTCAAGGACATCTTTCTTGTGACACGCCTTTCATTCGTGAGGATTTTCTCACTAGTTACTAACCATGCCAATGTTCGTATTCGTTGGGGAACCTCCAATTTCCATATTCGCCGCCACAAGCCATTAGACTTCTCAGTACTATCCCCACTTGTCAATAGGTAAGCACTCTTGACACTAAATTTTCCCGACTCCTCAAAAATCCAGCTTTTGCGATCTCTTCCCCCATTTGGTTTAGGACGAAAAGTAGCCGCAATTTTGAGACCCACACGAACCGGGATTAGCTATTGAAATTCCCTCTATTTCCAATTTCCATCAGAATCCACATATGATGCCACTGTTCTTTCTGCTTCCTCTATTGACAAATAGGCATGAAGTTGGTTGATTAATGGTCCTTCACCTTCAATCCAACTATCTTGCCAAAATCTGGTAGTATTCCCATCTCCAATTTTCCATATAGTCCCTTTTCGAATCCATTGCCATATCGAACAAATACTCTTCCAAGTGCTAGAATGATGAGCTTTAGCTTTAAAATCAGACCAATTTGAAGCATTACCCCCATATTTACCTTTAACAACTTTAACTCACAATTCATCTGGTTTGGTCCATATCATCCATGCCAGCTTCATTAGACAAGCTTCATTCATAGCTTTAGCGCTTCGTAGGCCAAGACCTCCTTGAGTCTTCGGAGTGCATATAGTACTCCACTTAATTAAATGAGGCTTCCTATTATCAACAGTTGATCCCCACACAAAGTTTCTAACTTTTTTGTCTATATCTTCACAAAGCCTTTTAGGGAATTTGTTAGTTTGCATGGCATATACAGGAATCGTACTAATAACTAACTGAGCCAATGTAATCCTCCCTGCAAGAGACAGATTTTCCACCTTCCAACCAGATAATTTTTTATTTATTTTTTCCATGATGGAATTATAGGTGGTTTTTGACAATCTACCATGAAGTAAAGGCATTCCTAAATAATTTCCCAAGTTATCAGTCTTTGAAAAACCCAATCTCTGACTGATATTCAAAGCCAAATCCTCAGAAACATTTTTAGAAAAATAAACAAGGGTTTTATTGGCACTAATCTCTTGGCCTGAAGCCACACAAAATGAATGAAGACAATCCTTTATAATATCAGCCTGTTGCAACGAAGCCTCCGCAAATAAGAAAATATCATCTGCAAAACATAAATGTGATAAAGGAGGTCCCTTACCAAGAAAGATTGGATGCCAGTTTTTACTCTGCACCTGTTTAACTATTCTTTGCAATAGTCGTTCCAAACAGAGGACAAAAATATAAGGGGAAAGGGGATCACCTTGTCTTACACCTCGAGTAGGTTTGAAGGGCTCCATTGCATCACCATTCCATAGAACTTGCATTGTAGAAGAAGTTATGCAATCCATGATGATTTTTATTAAAATTTCTGGAAAACCAATATCAAGCAGAGTCTCATGAATAAAACTCCATAGAACTTGCATTGTAGAAGTTGTTTCTTATTTGAAGGACCCTATTTATAGTGTTAGGGTTCCTTATTTTTGTACAATTAGGATAATATAGAAAAGATTAGGATTCCTTTCCTATTTTACATAAAACTACATTAAATCCATAGATTTCAAATTAAACTACATTTATGAAAATTCCCTATCTAGTGTCGTTTCCTGTTTAATGCAATAGTCTCTCTGCTTCTAGAATTTTGCTACAATAAGAAATGATGTGAGCTGTTGTACCTCAAGCTACCTTTTGGAGAAAGCATGAGCTACTTCATATGCGAGTTGCTAGGTTCACACTATTTTACTGCATATTACTTAGAATGATAGGCCTTGTGCATTTCCTACTGACGTGACACACACTAACATGACATTGTCTTATGGGCTTCGTGATGACATTGCTCTTTTGGGCTTCTAGGCTTTTAGTCCCTTATTGGGCCTTACAAACTTAAGGTCTAGATACTATTTTTAAGCACAACTATTGGTTAAATTTCAACAAACAAATTTATTAAAACTTTGTAAGTGTAAATCGTTTGATTGAGTATAGTGACAAACAAGGGTTAATTCATTAAGGAGTTTTAACTCACTTTAAATTCTAAGTTTATTTAAAACAATTAACGAAAGGGGTTTTGAGATTGTATTTTGAGAATTTAAATTAAATTGTAGCAAACAACTAAATTACTTAAAATCAATGGAGAGAAACTTATTTAAGATATCTTATCCATCACTAAACAATTTTTCAATCCATTAAATAATTAGTGAAACAAAGTTATGTTAATGCATGATGAAGACATCCACAACAAGGTAATGACTATACTAAACATTGTATTAATTCTTTCTTAGAATGCATGTAAATCACATGACATCTGTGTAGATGCTTATATTCCCAATTATAATCTAGCATAACGTCTACTTAGGTTCAATTATTGGCCCATTAAGACCAAAAAGAATATGAACATCACACAAATCCTACAATATGACATCTATTCTACATTTTTATGAATTAATAATCTCTCAATTGATTCGTAATCAGTTGATTGTTGCAAACAAAAATTATTCTCATTTGGCGTGTGGTTTATATTTTTTCAACATAATCCTATAAACAATTTACTAAGATGGCCAATTGAAGAAACAAAATAGATATGATACAATTAATATCAAAATAATTAATTTCATCGTGAAAAATAATAATTTCATTAAAAATAATATCGGATTGAATGCGTGTTTAGGGCTTCAATTCAGCCCTAACTAAAAGGAAAATTAGTCACTCATGGCTTAAAAATAAATAAAATAAAATAAAGAGGAAAGATGGAAACAGAAGTCTTGATCTTCACTCTTCTTTTTCTCCCTTCCAGATTGCATGGTTTGGTTGTCAAAGGGGAACTTCTATTTATAGGCATGAGAGAAGGAATTTGCCAAGGAATATTCTAAGGAATATGCTTTCTGAAATAAATACAATAGAGATGTAGGCATGGGCTCAAAACACACCGATCCACGTCGCACAACCCAAAAGAAATTGCACAAACGCGACCCACAATTAAAAAAAAATTGCACTTCATAAGACATGGGGGTCAAATGTGACCCAAATCCATGCACGTGACATGCTTTAAAACGACGACTAGATGCTCGCTTCAAGCCATGACATGACCCTTCTCTTCAAAACACGGGCTTGGCCTGCGTCTCACACCTTGCACCCTGCTTCCTTTGCTTAGCGCCCCTACCTTGTCAATTGGGTGAGGCTCATCTACGAATCACACCTAGCGCTATTACAGTAACCTAGCTAACTTCATTTTAACCCTTCAATATCCTCTTTTGCTCAAAAATTTTCCACAAATTGCAAATAAGCCCTTGACTTTAAAATCTTCCTAACTTTTTGCGATTCACTCCTGGGTTGAAATAGAACAAGTCCATACCGTGAAAATTAATTCCAAAAATATATTGTTTCCATTATTTTCTTCCTAAAACCTAAAATAAACACAAAAACACAAAACAAAATAAAAGTACTAATTTTACACAAAAATATAACATAAATGATAGATAAAATAGGTACAAATATCAATAATTATTGACCCAATGACAACATTAACCACTAGCTTCTAATATGCACCGATTATTCTAGTCACATTGAAGCTTAACCGTGTCATCTCCTTCAAGCAGCCTTGGATAGATGATAACTATCAACCAATAATTGTAACTAACATGTCCCATAAATGCGACTTATGTGTAATTGAGGTGTCGTTCAAACCCTCTATGCAAACATGAAGCAAGATTCACTCCGACTTGTTGGATTTGCCGCGGTTATCATTATTTTAATCAAATAGTTACACCTTGAGGGTATAAAAAGAAATAGATAAACGATTGCCATTCAGTTGTACCTTTTGAAGTTCAAAGCAGCAAACACGCTCTTCTCAAAAACCTTTTATTTTTGCTTCAAGAGTTATTGATTCGTTTCTCCGATTGTTCATTCAACTTTTCAATGACCTTTACAGGTTCACTCAGACTCTATGGGACCTTGTACTACTTTTTTAAGGTAACTCAGATTTCTCGCATCCTTGGTTTACTTGTCACTGAGAGCCCTTTTCTTGTCGAAGAATATTGCATATTAAATCGTTTTTAACTACCTCATGAATGTAGCTTATATGTTTAAGGAAATGCTTGCTTGTGTACTTCGATTGTGCTTATTGGTTGATGTACTTTGACTTATGGAATAACTCTAAGTTGAATTTAGTGTTTAAGCATGTTTAGGACACTAGATAGTATTATAGGGTTTTCCTTTTTTGTTGTTTGCAATCTAACTACTAAGAGGGCTGACATTATGTTTGTTTATAGATGTCTGGTCATAGTCGATGTGACCATGTCATTAGAGTTAATAAGAGCTCATAATCATTTAAAAGTGTCCATCTACCTAACTGGATTGGTGAGCTAGTAAGAGTAAGATTAGATAAAACCAATAAGGACAGTATGAGTGAAATGGCTTTAGACGAGATTAATTCTAATAAGGTTGGGGTTGGGGTTACTACTACTAATGAGCCTACTCGTAGGGAACGGGGTGGTCATTGTCGCAATCTCACATTCTCTAGGGTTTCCTTTGTAATAGGTAAGTAAGAATTAATAAGCATTGCCTCTGAACTTGAAATCCCTAAAAATATAGACCTATTACACCTTTTTTCCCAAGATCTTACAACTCATCCCCCCAGTCTCCTTCTCAGTTATGAGTGTTTTCTAGATGCAAACTGGTCTTCTTCTTCATATGCACCTTTATTTTCAGAAGGTCTTAAACCACCTCGGGGTCACTTCTTTCTAACTAGTACCCAAACCTTATTCTCTTCTCTTTACCCTTTACATTTTGTTTCAGAAGTATGGGCCTCTAACCTCAGACCTAGATGTGGTCCAACATGTGTTCCAACTGAAGAAATGTCCTAGTTTCGAATAAGGGATTCCATTACCTGACCTGTAGAGCGAGTCATTTTAATTAGCTGGTGATCGACATTAAGTTCAATGTGGAGAGTATAAGTACCACTATTTTTGGGTGGACTTGCCTGGACTTGCCTATGTAATATTGCCATTTTGTTTTGTTCCATAATGAGTACTTTCTTTTGTGATTTGAGCAACTTATTATAGTATGTGCTCTTTCATTAACTAAACATTTTCCATTATTTTTAGAGGGTTTAAAGGTTTCTCCTCCTCTAATCACCACAGAGGACCTTAAGCTTGACCCTGCAGAATAATTAGTTAAGGCATTCATGACTCAAGAAAACTTCAAGACCTTCAACCAGATTTACAAGCCTATTATTGCTGACTAGACTTTTAGCAAAGACATTGGAAACCTAGTCCTAGCAGAAGAAGATATGGCCCTCAAATTTAAGCTGAATTTGACCATGCCCTCAAAGAGCAATATTTTTAAGAGAGAATTCGACCCTAGCACCATGCTAACATGTCTAGGAAACTCTCTCGCTTGTTTGCGTCTTGCTAGTACCTTTGAAGAAGAGAAAGCAAGGAAGAAATAGAAAACCTCTAAGCAAGAGATAGCTTCGGCAAGGACCATGCAACCTACCAAGAGCTCCACGCCTATAAAGCTTGCTCTAAAGGATAAAGGGAAGGGCTCTCCTTGTAAGTGAAATCCCTTATTTGGTCTAATCTATTCAAACATCATAGAAAGGTTTACTTCCTCAATAAGAGACCTTTTCTACTAGTCCACTGCTGGCACTGTGGAATCACTTAAAGAGGACTAATTAATCTTCGTTGTAGTCTGCACTTCACAACTGGTATGAAAACCTAGTCTATTTGTTTTTTTTTTTTTAATATGTGTAATCTTTTCTTTTCTTATTCTTACTCAGCTTGCATTCTTCTTTATGAAAGTTTTCGAGGAGTTTTATAATACAGGCAACAATTAGGCAAAGTTGTAGAAGGAACTTAAGCAACGGTTGGTAAGGATAAAGACGGAGAAGGAAAAGCTTGACAAGGCCTTGAAGGATGCCAAAAGGGTCAAGACATATTGGAGGAAATGAGCTGCATTGGAGAATATGGAAGCTAAATGCCAAAGACAAGTTGCTTCCACCAATGAGAAGCGCTTCAATGACATGATAGCTTTTCATCAGGGTGAGGTTGCGAAAGACCAAAAGAAGTTACTTTGCTTGAACAAGGTGATTGCTGATGTGAAGGTGGAGCCGACTATGAAGGTTGTAAGTTGAGAGAGGCTGTACAATAGGAAAGGAAGACGATAAAGTCAGAGGCCCAGCTTGCCTTGTTATTCCACACCATTTGGTCCAACAAGAAGGATTTTGACCCCCGGTGGTAAATTTCTAGTATGCTAAACACTCAATAAAAACAAAATATAAAATACATACAAAAATATATACAAGTATACACATTTCATAAGTAATACAATAGTGAATAAAGTATTGCTCATACGAGGATTGTCTAAATTATATATGTTAATTACTAAACAGGTCAAAACTAAACCTTATCTAAATTGTCGAAATAATAAATTGTGAGATTAAAATATAATAAAATAAAATAAACAATTAATTAGAAATAATTAATTAAACTAAATTACAACCAAAGGAGGTTAGCTTCTAGAGTTATAATTTCACCCTACCAATTCCCCCAACCTATATTAATTTATTCCCATCATGTGATTGATCGAGTATCACTAAACTATCCACAAGTCTCTTCCAAATGATTGAGTGAAATTACCTAAGTCATTTAATTGACTATATTCATATGATGATCAGTTAACTTAGGTACATTTAGTATCAACTACTCATTATGACCACTCAAATTATCCAGGTATATTCCTTATTGATGCAATCTATGCTATCCTATTTAAGTTTAAAGCATGAATATCTTTTTCAAGGACACTACCAATTTCTTAAACTAGTGATCAATTAATTTAAGAGCTTTACACACACAAAATAGAATAGATCACAAAATAATGAGAATTCAATTAAAATAATATTAATATAGGTGAGTTCATGGATTTCAGGTTAAATCATAACTCCATATCTAAAATCTAGTGCGTCATTGATAGGACTAAAATTAAGCACAATTTTATATTCTCTTCATGGCATTTTCACCTTACGACTATAAACTGTGACTTAGTCATTGGTTCTTCTCGTTGTTTGTATCCTGCAATCAAAACCTACAACTAATCCTTGATTTGCACGATTTCCTAATTTGTTTTATTTAGCAATTTATTGAACAACCCCTTATCATTATTTTTTTTAATTCAAAAACCTCGATTCCTTCGCTATCACCACAGATTCTTAGAAAAATTCCATTTATTTCGTTTCAATACGATTGTTGCACCGCACGCTTTTTGGGCCGGATCTCTAGTTTTTCTCCACTGAAATTTATTTCGAAAATCTACCAATTCCATCCTTTCTTCTCTTAACCCTAAATTTGAACACAAAAACATAAAACAAAATAAAAGTACCAATTTCACTCGAAAACAAAACATAAATGACAAGTAAAATGAGCAAGAAATAATGATAATTATTGATCTAACTGAAGGCGAGAAGAAGGTCAAAGAGTTCGTAGAGCTTATTAAAGCTGATCCTTCCACTCCACCTGTTGCTATCAATCAACAAGGTGATGACGTTGTTGCTCGCTCTTAGGAGGTGGTGTTGCTCACTCTAAGGAGGTGGTGAACCTCGATGATAATGAAGTTGGGAAAAACATTGACAACAATTTTAATGATCTTAATTAGTAAAAAGCTCAGTTGCTGCAAAAAGCAATATAAAAATATATATTATCAACTGTTCATAATTATACTGAGGATTTAGTAATATAAGGGATTTGTATGAATATATAGTACTTATGAGAGAAATTTATTTTTATTTTCTTTTTAGATTATGAATTTATAATAATGTTATTCGAATCTAATAACTAATAATCATCATAATGACTATACAAATATTGTATAGTAGTAGAACACTATATCAACATTGTAAATTTTATTTATTTGAAGAAAAAGCACACATTTTATGAAGGTGCATTGTCTCTAATATGAGTTTAGTATGAATGTCAGGATTTTTGTTTTTAAATAATTAATTTTATTATTTCGAAGTTTAGAAAAGAAAATATTATTCGAACTCATTTCCTCAATAGTGTAAAGGGTAGGGCATTAAATCAAACTTACCTTATCATATAAATGTGAGGACTTAGTGGTGATTCACTTGTCATAAATTGAATTATAAATAATAATAATAATAATAATAATGAACTAATTAAAGTAATTTAATTTGAAATGTTAACATACAAATATTTGAGATTGGCTTCATCTTCATGGAAGGAAATAGGGGTCATTATATCTAATAAAACTATCATCAGGCGCATCCCGAATAATGCTTTTAAAATCTTTGTAACTTACAATTGATTTTCTTAGGAGTGGTGTTTTCAACCTAGAGTTTATTAGAGTTTGATGGATGATGATTATTATTATTATTATTATTATTATTTTATGATAGATTTTGATGGAATTCATAGATTCTATAAACTACATATTGAATTTTTAAAAATTCTTTAGGAAATCTAATGAAAACTTTACGAAAATGGTAAGATTTGTTATAATTTTTTTTTTCTCTCGTAAAAATCACTTTAAAATTCATCCAAACATATCACTTAAATGAAATCTATTAGAGCATCTCCAATGTAAAAATGGATTGTGATTAAAAAATAGTTGTTATGTCATCAATATCAAGAGAATGTGTTTCCTACATGACACAAATATAACTTGATAGACAATCAAGTTAAAAAATGTTATCCAATACATCCATTTAAAATGCACGCTTTAATGAGGTGTTGAATTTTTTTTTAACCACACTTTAATGAGGCAGTGAAGATGGAGGGTGGTGATTTGCTGAAACTGTAAAAGAGGGGTTGGAGAGGAAAAATGTAGGAGGTGGTGGGGTGATGTAAAAAATTAACTTGATTAGTCAGCAATAAATGATTGTCTAACAGACTCTCTGAAAGTAGAGGGTCATGTTGATATTGTCTTTTTTTTTTTTTTGCCACATCAGCTTGACAATGGAGAGTGATAGTTGCATTGGAGAAATCTATTTTAACACAATGTCCATTTGTCCTATGTGTCATTCCATTTTTTCATAATCCATTTCTACATTGGAGATGCTCTTAAGGGAATAACTTTTTAATACACCTAAATTTCATTGAATTTCATATATATGTTTAGATTGAATACATTTAAATTTAAACAGAATCCATTCAACCTAGATTTCAATGGAATCCATTCAAATATATTAAAGAAATAACTTTTTTAATACATCTAAGTTTCATTGGATTCCATATATATATATATATATATATTTGAATTGAATACATCTAGATTTCAATAGAATCTATTTAAATTTGGATTGAATACACCTAGATTTCAATAGAATCTATTCAAATCTGTTAAAGGAAAAACTTTTTTAATATACCTAAATTTCATTGAATTCCATATATATATTTGAATTGAATATATCTATATTTCAATGGAATCCACTCGAATCTAGATTGAATACATTTTGATTTGAACGAATATTAAATGGAATATTCGTTCAATTATGAATTGAATGCACCTCTATGCTATATAATATGAGAGAACTCTTTAGATGTGCCACTCCATTGCTCAATTAACTAAGAGTACATAATTAATTATGAGTCCTCTCAATAAGTATCTTTTACGATTGTTTTTGCTACTCTTGCTTCTAACTATGGCATGTGAAGCGACAGAAGTCATCATCACAAACGGGATTGGTGCAGGGAAAGATCTCACTATTCATTGTCGATCCAAAGATGATGATCTGGGGTTGCATGTTCTCCATTATGAAAATAGCTTCTCATTCAAATTTACACCAAATTTTTTCGGAAACACATTGTTCTGGTGTAGTTTTGCATGGCCAAGTGAATGTCATTCATTTGATATATACTCAGATCCGAGGGGGGACATCTTTAAATGCAAAGTTTGTAGTTGGCTAATAAAACCTGATGCAGCATATCTTTTGTTTAAGGATTATAACATACGTTATCCATGGAAACGACTTTGTATTCAATTTCATTGATAAATTTCTGGTTTATTGGTTTTGCTTGTAAGGTTTCTACTTATTCTTTATAATGAAAATAAAACACACAATAAGTAGTTCATAATATTTTTTTTTTTTTTTTTTTTTAAATTTGAGGAAGGAGGATTTCCAATTTAGGATCCCAGCTTTGCTACGAGATGTCATGTAATTATCAACTAAGTAATGTTTGTAGACCACATAATACTTGTACTTAAAAAATCGAAATTTTAAATTGATGACAAAAATAATATATTATAATTGTATTAAAAAAAAAAAAATCTCAGTTGCTGCAAAAAGCAATATAAGCGATATAAAAAAATATTATCAATTTTTCATAGCTATAATGAGATTTAGGTAATATACAAGAATTGTATGAATACATAGCAGTTATGAGAGATTTTTTTTTTTTAATTTAGTTTTTAATTTTTAGATTATAAATTTTTATTCGGCTATTGGAATTTAAAAATTAATAACAACCTTAATTACCATACAAATTATATATAGTAGTAGAACCCTATATCAAGCCTATGAATTTTGTTTTATTTTATGAGAAAACACACATTTTATGAAGGTACATTATCTTTAATAAGAGTTTAACATGAATGTCAGGATTTTTGCTTTTAAATAATTATATTATTTTAAAGTTTAGAGAAGGAAATATGATTTAAACTCATTTCCTCAAGAGCTTGAAGAGCTTGAAGGGTAGGGCATTAAATTAAACTCACCTTATGATATAAATGTGAGGATTTAGTGGTGGTTCACATGTCATAAATTAAATTATGACAAATAAAGAAATAATTAAAGTAAATTAGTTTGAAATGTTTATAAACAAATACTTGAGAATGGCTTTATCTTCGTGGCAGGAAATATGGGCCATTAGACCCAATAAAACTACCATCACGCCCGTCCTGAATAATGTTTTTAAAATCTTTGTAAGTTACAACGGTTGTTGTTTGTCCCTTTTTTTTTTTTATTTAAAGTGAGGTATTCAATCTAGCTTAAATTTTTTTTTTAATGATAAATTTTAGTAGAGTTCATAAATTCTATAAACTTCATATTTATTTATTTATAATTCTTTAAATCTAATGAAATCTTTAGAAAAATGGTAAAATTTGTTATAAGGATTATGAAGAAAAGTATTTATAACAAATTTTATTGTTTTCTTAAAGATTTCATTAGATTCAAAGAATTATAAATAAATCAATATAAAGTCTATAACATTGTGAATTTGACCAAAATCTATCAATAAGAAAAATTGATCAAACTCAAAAAAATTCTAGATTGAATATATCACGTAAAAAAATAAATAATAATAACAACAATGGTAACTTACAAAGATTTTAAAGACATTATTCAAGATGGGCGTGATAATAATTTTTGTTTGTGCATCCCATTAATTGTTTAAAAAAATCTATTTATTGAAGTACACCTCACTCTGTACCAAATATGTCCTTTCTATTAATAATATATATAATATTATTTTTAAACTTAAAAAATAATTAAAGCTTTCAATTATCTTTTCAATAAATATATTTATGTAATTTCCCTTAAAAACATGTTGTTTAATCATCAATAAACATAAACCTTACAGTGAGGAATTATCAATAAAAAAATATTATGTTTTCCAAATTATTTGAAGCACAGCACCTGTCCATGTCCAAAAGCAATAAAAGCAGGTAGATATGTTTTTTTTTTTTTTTAAATAAAAAATAAAAAGAAAAGAAAGAAAATGCAGGTATATATTTTAACCTTCATTGCGTTCATTAACTTTCTTTTATACCTCCATCATCAGAAATTAAGGAAGATTCTTAAGAGTACAAGTGGGGATTGACATTAACAAACCGTTGAAAAGGGGGTTTCGTTTAAACCTTGAAGGATTGAATGAAACTCTGGCAGTGTTGCTGAAATATGAGAGGCTGCCGGAGTTTTGTTTTGGTTGTGGGTCATGGAAGCAAAGATTGTTGGGATGTGTTATTACTCAATTATGTTTTTGATTCTTGAATGTGAACAAAATAGTTTTAAGGGGAAAAATCATTTTAGTCTTAACTTTTGAAAGATAATCAAATTTTTAATTATGTTTTGTAAATTAACTTTAACATTTCAAAAAAATGTCAAATTAGTCACTTTCATCATTCAATTGACAATCCAACCTAACAGATGACTTGGTGTGCAAGGACAAATAACAACTCATGATCTTGACGCATGTACGAACCAGATAATTCTAAAAAAATTGAAAAAGGCTTTCCAAAAAAATTTTAAAAAAAAAGGAAAGGAAAATTAAAAATAAACAATTAAGAAAAATTTTAAAATAATAATAAATGAAAGAATAGATATTTAATTAAAATAAAATAATAAAAAATATTAATTATATTAATTTAAAATTAATAAAAATGATATTTACCCTTAAAAGAATTGAAAATTTTTAACATAAAAAAATATTAAAAAGTTAAATGATTTAAAAAAAAAAAAAATCATCCCGCGTCACTTCAATTCCATCGAGTCCAAAAATCTCATCTATGTCTCTCTCTCACCATCAACTAGGACATTGTCTCTCTCATCGGAACGGATGGAACTGTATCTCGCTCTGCTCCTCTTTCTCCCTGGCTACAATGTAGTGATTTTTTTTATTTAATGATTTTATTTTGTTATTCTATTTTACAATAACATTTAATATTTAATGATTTTTTTAAAAATCTGTACTAAAAAAAATTAAGTCCAAGGGCAAAACTATAATTTCATAAAATTTACATAAAAAACTAGCAAATGATAATTTCATAATTAAATGTTATCGTAATATTTAACTATGGATAGAGGTATGATAGTCTTTATGTCTATTTTAACTAAGTCCAAGGATAAATCAGTCTTTTTACATTTTCTATTACGCTTGACCGTCAGTTGATTAATAGGAAGAACTAATTTGACACATTTTCGAAATGTTAGGGTACATTTTATCATTTTCTGAAATATAGTTAAATATTTAATCCCTTCCAAAAAATTAGGGACTAAAATGATTTTTCTCTTAATTTTAATTTATCTTTATTTTCCTCTCCCATTGTCACAACCAAACCCAGCAAAGCCAGATTTTTGGCCAACCCTTTTTGTGTGGATAACAGTGAATTAGGTCTCACAAGGCAATGTATATGCAAAATAAAAAATTGAAAATAAAGACAGCATTTGAGAAAAGCAAATAAAATTCCCATCAACCAAGAAAAGCATCCAATCCCTCTCCTCACTCACCATCTTGTATATTTATACGGTTCAACTCATTGCCCCAAAAATCATATCAACATCTTTAACTACAAAAAGAGAGAGAATTCACCATCTCCCTCAAGTTCTACTCAACTTACAAACTTTTTTTTTTTTTTTTTAATTTTTTATCTATCAAAATGACCAATGTAAGTATACCTCAGAAATTCAATTTCTGTTTTTCATAAAAAAGTAAATGGTTCTCTCTCTTTATATTTATATTTGTAATTTCATTTTTTATTTTTGTTTGTCATAGGTTGTGGAGCTGAAAGTAGATCTGCATTGTGATGAATGTATCAAGAAAATCCTAAAGGTAATCAAGAAAACTGAGGGTATAACATAAAATCCTAAAAAACATGCTTGGTCTCAAGAAGAATCACTTTTTGTGTTTTCATATCCTCAATTAAACACGGACTTGATACCAAAGTTGTTAAGAATTGTTAATGTTTGGAGACAATCAACACCTGGTTGGGGGTCGGAACCTCGCCAACGAAACGATTTGTCAACCCAAAAACACCTATAAAGTTGAGGGTTCAACTTCGAACGCAACCCTCCGGGACCAAAAGGGGTTCAATGGTCAAGTACGACCGTCGGCCCTACACAAATCGTTCCGTTAACGAGATTCCGACCCCCAACCGGGTGTTGCCTATCTCCGGACGTCAATAGGTACCATTCTTTATTCAAATATATATATTGGGACCCTTCAAATACGGAAATATTGGCGGCTTTGAGAAAGGGAATATAAGTGTTTTAGCCTCATATAATAGTTTTGAAGTTTTTTTCAACAAATGAGATTTTAATGAGAAAACACCTTGATATTGGTTTAACATTTTTTAAAAATAAAAAATAAAAAACTAAAATATTAAAAAAATAATAATAACCTCGCTAATAATAGAGAGTTCGATGGATTAGAAAGTCTGATAGAGGTCGCAATTTCCATCAGACCTTCATCAATGGATGTTGACCTCCACATTGGAGTTTGCATCATCTTTGATCTCCTCATTTTCTATCTTCGATCATCTTATATGAGTTTCAAATTCTCTACACTTGAGCTAATGTGAATTTAAATAAGCTTCACCTGAAAATTAATATTTTCTGCTTGAATCTCGTGCAATTTTTTATAATTTTAGGTGAGATTCATACGAAAATTATATTTCTTGCGTGAATCTCATGCAAATTTTTTTCCAACAACTTTGGACGAGATTTATGTGCAAATAAGTAGACTCTCATTGCTTTAGATTAAGTAAGTTCGATGACAATACACATCTCGTGCTTTTAATACGTTTATTTACTTGTGTGTGTGTATAATTGTTTCTCACTTGTTACAACTCATATTGTCTTACTGCCACCATGCAACTTTGTGAAATGTGTATGTAGGAAATTGAAGCACAGGCAGATCACCCTTGGTAGTATTCCCATGAATGTAGATACTCTGGACCGAATTTTTATGGGGTGCTGCTGTCCTTTTTCAAGATGAAACAATGCCAACGAAAATGTGTTTCTTATGTCCAGAGTTTGAAGATATGGAGGTTTGCTTACCTATTAGCTTTGAAGTTTTTATATCTCCCATAGATACTAGAGAAATAATGATTCTTTTTTTTTTTTTTTTTTTTTAGAGTAGTAGTATGTATTAACCACCAGAAATAACTCCTGCAGAGGAAGTATAAAGAGCGTACAGCTCCGCAGTTTTTAGCAACCAAGCTGGGAAGGAATGCCGCCAAATAGTTAATTCAACCCTAAAGCCAACTGTGCAATACTATGACCAACTTTGTTGCATTCCCTATGCACAAAAACAATGGGGCTTAAGCTATATACATTCATAATAGTTTTGATGTCAAAGATGATATTTGCTATGTCCAAACGAGATAAGCTTACCCTCATTACAAAGATTTATCTAGTGTTCCAAAATTCACTACTCGCTATTCGATTAACGACCCAACGAGTAGTGAGTAATCGGTAACTCGACGAGTACTCGAAAAACACTATTTAAGGGTAAATGAAATTTAAAAGCGTAAACTAAAATTTCTTTAAACGTCAAGGGTCATGACAAAATTATCCTCATTATATATATAAAACACATCATACTCAAAAGCCAAAACTCTCATATTCCCTCTCTCTCTTCTCCTCTCTTGTCACTCTTCTCTCCAAAGCCAAAACTCTCATATTCTCTCTCTCTCTTCTCCTCTCTTATCACTCTTCTCTCACCAACATCATTGTCGTTGTTGTCGTTCCAATGATTCGTCGTTGTCATCGTTGTCGTTCTAGTGAGCAGTTGCCGTTGTTGAAGCCGAAGCCAATCCCTCTTCATCATCACCGACCCTCTCTCTCTCTCTCCTCTGCACGGTTGTTCAAGTCTCTTTCTCTTCCCTTCCATGCCGTCAACGGTGTTTCCGTTGTCGCTGTCTCTTTCCTTAAGTCGTCGCCGTCGTCGAACTCTGTAAGTGAGGGTTTCACTTATTTGATTAAACTTTTATTTGTATGACTATGTGGTTTGTTTATGATTATTGACTTGTATATTTGTTGTGAGTAAATTTTGTCTCATTTTTTTTATGTTTTTTAGGATGATTTCTAGTTAATTTGTGACTGATTGACTCGCCGAGTTTGGTCAAGTTCGTCCGAATTAGGTCGAGTTCGCTCGAGAACCCACCTCTGACGAGGAGCAGCTCCATCTAGGGGTTCTAGGATCGACAAAATGTCGATCTGCGAAAACCTAGTGAGAACTCAACGAAACTCATCGAGTTTTTAAAACATAAATTTACCACATTTAGAACATCTAATTCCATGTAAAAAGGCAGAAAATGGTGATGTATTACAGCTGATAAGCCTTTCAGAATAACATGAGCTTCTACAACATCAACCTTAGAAACATGACGAAGAGAAAAAGCAGCTATGAAGCTAACATGCCCTTACTGGTCTTGGATTACCACACCCAAACCAACCTTCTTTTTCACCCTATTCACAACTGCATCACAGTTGATCTTGAAATCATGATTTGATTCATTATATTTCCTAATTTTAAGAAAACATGGAACTTTATGAAATCATAATAAAATAAGTGACGTTCAAAATCCAGCATTATGCTACAAAACTGTTTGATTCTTTTTCATATATTAAAGGAAAAAAAAAATACAGCTGACTTGTTTTCCTACCATCCAAGTCTTTCGAGATAAAAAACTGAAAACTCTATGAGCTACTTGTTGGACTTGCACCCCCATCATCGGACTCACTCTTAGAAGTTGACTGTTGGTCATCTATCTCTTCATCACTCTCGGAAGCCGACCGTTGGTCATCTATCTCTTCATCACTCGGAGGCCGAGAGTGATGAAAAGACGGATGACGAGCAGTCAGCCTCCGAGAGTGATGAAGAGACAGATGACGAGCAGTCAGCCTCCGAGAGTGATGAAGAGACAGATGACGAACAGTCAGTCTCCGAGAGTGATGAAGTGACAAATGACAGGTAGTCAACCTCCGAGAGTGATAAAGTGACTGCTCGTCATCTATCACTTCATTACTCTCAGAGATTGATTGCCCACCATTTGTCTCTTCATCACTCTCGGAGGCTGATTGCTCATCACTTGTCTCTTCATCACTCTCGGAGGCTGACTGCTCACCATCTATCTCTTCATCACTCTCAGTAATTAAATGTGATTACTGAAAGAGTTTCACTTAGTTGAAAATTTATAGATGGGCTCATCTTTCTTCATGCTTTCTTACTCCTATCTTGTATGTATATTTGCAGCTTGTACTTCTTGTTGGCGCGAAGCTGCAGCATGTGATAACCACTTTGACATTGGGAAATGCTGGCATAACTGGATTTTTTGCGAGACCCCGAGATGAACTGTTCTGGTTCAATAGGCCCGAACTGTTGTTGTCCTTGATGCATTTCATTCTCTTCCAAGTTGAATGGTTATGATAGTTAATTTAAGCTGTACATACAGTACTGTTTCTAAAAGGGCTTTCATGGTATGTAAAGATGATGAAACTAACATCCATCTTTTTGTCTTTTGTTTCTCTTGGCAGAATGCATTTGAACTGGCTTTACTTTTTTGGTCCTTGGTACGTCCTCTTTCATGGCTTTCACTTTTTTTTTGAATGGTTGAAGTTGACCTTTCCTATTGAATATTCATCAAACCTCAAATTGGTTTTGTAACCAATTCCCATAATCTGTTGAAAGGAAATGATATGATGTCTTCCTTTGATTTCTGTCCGTTTTATATTTTGACTTATGAAAATTATATTGATTTTGGCTTACTTCTTACAGAATATGTTTTCAATACCTTAAAGTAAAGATCGTGAAGTGGGAAATAGCTTGGATGACCTTATTTATTGCCTTAAGAAATAGTTAATATGCAAGGATGAATGTACAGCAAGCTCTAACTTATCTCTAATGTTGATATATATGCAGTGGCACCGACAATTGGGTTTTGGTGTATGCTTTTTTCACAATAACTTGTGGCTGTACTTACGGCTTACTTTGGGGTATGATTCAAATCCAGTTTGCTGTTGTAGATTTATATTACATATCTTCAGTTACATGCCTTATATTTTTGTGGTTATCCTGTAGATTTGTGGCTCGGTCTCTCTTTATTTACAGCACCCTGCCCCTCTATGCATTGGTTAATCAGGTAATAAAATTAAACCTTAAATAATTGTCAGGAGCAAAGATTTAATTTCATTTATGTAAATGTTGAAATGTGTCTCAGCTATAAGAATTTATTTTTAATTGGAAATTTCATAAAATTTTATGATTTCATTTTTCTCAGATGGGTACAAACCATAAGGCGGCACTAATACCCTAATGGATCAGGGAGACGATCCATGGATGGAAGAAAGCTGCCCAGAGAAGAAGAAGACATGGACATCGTACGGGTGATTCAGCCATACACATGGACGACATTTAGTTACAAATGATGTCGCTAGAGGAAGATGAGCATCGATCAATAGATATAGTTGATAATGTCACTGAGTTTGAACCACCCAATGTTACTTGTCCTTCCCTAGTTACAAATGGGACATCAAGTGTAGTTGCTATCATGTCTTCAAGTATGCCGCCAGTGGTGAATGTTGATGAGGATGATCTAGAGTTGGAGGGAGAGGAGAAACATGGCGATCCAGAGTTGGAAGGAGAGAAGAAACATGGTGATGAGAAGGAGGCACGCCATCAAACATGTATGGATATTGGCAAATTCTTCCTTGAGAATGGGATTGCATTTAGCATTGCTAGTAGTCCTTTGTTCATCAATATGTGTCGATCAATTGGATGTTCTGGGTGTGGTTTAGAACCACCTACACCAAATGAGATTGACATAGATCAAAATCCAGATATGTATCAATTGATTAAAAGTTCTAGGTGTGGTTTAGAACCATCTACACCAAATGAGCTTGACACAAATCAGAATCCAACCAACGATGATGAGATAGATGACGAACAGTCATCCTCCAAGAGTGATGAAGAGACAGATGACGAGAGTGATGAAGAGATAGATGGTGAGCAGTCAGCCTCCGAGAGTGATGAAGAGACAGATGGTGAGCAGTCAGCCTCCGAGAGTGATGAAGAGACAGGTGACGAGCAATCAGCCTCCGAGAGTGATGAAGAATCAAATGGTGGGCAATCAATCTCTAAGAGTAATGAAGTGATAGATGACGAGCAGTCACTTCATCACTCTCAGAGGCTGACTACTTGTCATCTGTCACTTTATCACTCTCGGAGACTGACTGCTCGTCATCTGTCTCTTCATCACTCTCGGAGACTGACTGCTCGTCATCTGTCTCTTCATCACTCTCGAAGGCTGACTGCTCACCATCTATCTCTTCATCACTCTTGAAGGCTGACTGCTCACCATCTATCTCTTCATCACTCTCGTCATCTGTCTCTTCATCACTCTTGGAGGATGACTATTCGTCATCTATCTCATCATCGCTGGTTGGATTCTGATTTGTGTCAAGCTCATTTGGTATAGATGGTTCTAAACCACACCTAGAACTTCTAATCAATCGATACATATCTGGATTCTGATCTATGTCAATCTCATTTGGTGTAGGTGGTTCTAAACCACACCCAGAACTTCCAATTGATCGACACATATTGATGAACAAAGGACTACTAGCAATGCTAAATGCAATCCCATTCTCAAGGAATAATTTGTCAATATCTATACATGTTTGATGGCATGCCTCCTTCTCATCACCATGTTTCTTCTCTCCCTCCAACTCTATCGCCATGTTTCTCCTCTCCCTCCAACTCTAGATCATCCTTATCAACATTCACCACTGGCGGCACACTTGAAGACATGATAGCAACTACACTTGATGTCCCATTTGTAACTAGGGAAGGACAAGTAACATTGGGTGGTTCAAACTCAGTGACATTATCAACTATATCTATTGACCGATGCTCATCTTCCTCTAGCGACATCATTTGTAACTCAATGTCGTCCATGTGTATGGCTGAATCACCCGTACGATGTCCATGTCTTCTTCTTCTCTGGGCAGCTTTCTTCCATCCATGGATCGTCTCCCTGATCCATTGGGGTATTAGTGCCGCCTTATGGTTTGTCCCCATCTGAGAAAAGTGAAATCATAAAATTTTATGAAATTTCCAATTAAAAATAAATTCTTATAGCTGAGACATATTTCAACATTTACATAAATGAAATTAAATCTTTGCTCCTGATAATTATTTAAGGTTTAATTTTATTACATGATTAACCAATGCATAGAGGGGCAAGGTGCTGTAAATAAAGAGAGACTGAGCCACAAATCTACAGGATAACCACAAAAATATAAGGCCTGTAACTGAAGATATGTAATATATATCTACAACAGCAAACTAGATTTGAATCATACCCCAAAGTAAGCCGTAAGTACAGCCACAAGTTATTGTGAAAAAAGCAAACACCAAAACCCAATTGCTGGTGCCACTGCATATACATCAACATTAGAGATAAGTTAGAACTCGTTGTACATTTATCCTTGCATATTAACTATTTCTTAAGGCAATAAATAAATAAATAAGGTCATCCAAGCTATTTCCCACTTCACGATCTTTACTTTGAGGTATTGAAAACATATTCTGTAAGAAGTAAGTCAAAATCAATATAATTTTCATTGGTCAAAATATGAAACGGACAGAAATCAAGGGAAGACACCATATCATTTCCTTTCAACAGATTATGGGAATTGGTTGCAAAACCAATTTGAGGTTTGATGAATATTCAATAGGAAAGGTCAACTTCAGCCATTCAAAAAAAAGTGAAAGCCATGAAAGAGGACGTACCAAGGACCAAAAAAGTAAAGCCAGTTCAAATGCATTCTGCCAAGAGAAACAAAAGACAAAAAGATGGATGTTAGTTTCATCATCTTTACATACCATGAAAGCCTTTTTAGAAACAGTACTGTATGTACAGCTTAAATTAACTATCATAACCATTCAACCTGGAAGAGAATGAAATGCATCAAGGACAACAACAGTTCGGGCCTATTGAACCAGAACAGTTCATCTCGGGGTCCCGCAAAAAATCCAGCTATGCCAGCATTTCCCAATGTCAAAGTGGTTATCACATGCTGCAGCTTCGCGCCAACAAGAAGTACAAGCTGTAAATATACATACAAGATAGGAGTAAGAAAGCATGAAGAAAGATGAGCCCATCTATAAATTTTCAACTACGTGAAACTCTTTCAGTAGTCACTCTAGCTGCATTCAGAGGAGTCTAATTATGATCTGTACGTACTACAGATGTACTGATCATATCAGATAGCAACCA
Organism: Litchi chinensis; assembly: GCA_019925255.1. Classification (NCBI taxonomy): domain Eukaryota; kingdom Viridiplantae; phylum Streptophyta; class Magnoliopsida; order Sapindales; family Sapindaceae; genus Litchi; species Litchi chinensis. The sequence goes on along the minus strand of CM034463.1, from coordinate 23,725,936 downwards.
AGTTACTGCTAAAACTTAAACTAAAACAAAGAAACAAATGAATAGACAGTAGAAAATACTTACAGTGACAGAAAGGCTGCAATCCAGAAATAGAGATTAGATCCCTTTGTATGGTACGAAGACCAACATGAATTGTTAGTTCAGTTTAGGAAGACCAAATCTGATCTGATACGAGATAGAAAACAAGATGAAAAACTGCAATTTATATATCAATTTACTACTGGAAGGAACTGCCCCAAGTGACCCACCAAGAAGATTTAAAGAACAAAATAAATGAAAAGAACGGAAATTATCTCAACGACACAATAAGGAAGTTTTCTACAGTTAAACCAAGCAAGCAAAGGAACAAAAACTCACAGCTCGTATTCTTTGATAAAACATACCATTCATATTAAACAGCATGAAAGCGACAACAAATCCCCAGAGGGGGCCACTGCAAATGATTAAACAAACAGAAATTATAGTGGGCCAAATCTTATAGTGAAGTCAGGTAAAGCATACCAATAAAATAGCCAATATGAGAAGACAAACAAGACAATGTGTTAGGCCCAATATGGTTCACATCCTAATAATAGCATATTCAAAGGAAAAGCTAATGTAGTTCTGCCGATTCCGTAGACAACTACATCAACAAGCCCAAAATATAACATAAAACAACACTGTAAAGTATCTCCCATGCCCACCCCACAACACACACACACAGAGATGCATGTAGTTCCAGATCCTTGTGTAAGTTGTGTTTCAGTATCTCCATGTTGTTCCTAAGTACTCATCAGAACCTAACATAGATAACAATCCTTTCTATATTCTAACACACAAGCAACCTGAAAAACAGTAAAATTAAAAAATTAGTAACGAAGGTGAGTTGGTTTAATTCATTATAGAACAAGTTATACAGCATTACTAAACACCTATTTTGGCAATCATCTTAAATGTGAGTATACCTAACACAAATGAATCAAAGATTAAAAATGGTTCCGCCATTAACATATTAATTATCATATGTATCTAATTAAGCAATATGTAGCCTCTAAATTAGCAAAAGAAGGAACAAGGTGCCATGTTAATAACGTACATCAATTATTACAAAGTGCACATTCCTCACCTGACACCAACTATCCTTTGAAATTCTTCTTCCATAGAGCGAATCATATAGCTGTAAAAATCAAATCTGGGAGAAAGGTTGTGCTTCTGCAGGGATAAGAGAAACAGAAACAGTATAAATATTAACAAAGCAACAATGCTACAATGTTTAAAAAGATAGAAATAGCTTAAGCTTCAACTTTTGGCCAATTTCTCAAAATTTTGAACTAATGTAAACAAATACTTGTATGTCTATTAGTGTTTCCATGCTTTCAACCTTTGATTTCTAGCTTATTTCTTCAATTCGTTAAGTATATTCTTAAAACATGTTTAATTCTCTACATGCATTCTGCTGATTAATTTATAAAATTTTATACAGCGCCACACAAGCACAAATACTGTCCTATAGTAAGATGTAGGCAGTTAGTAAGTTTGGAGACATAGATCCATTCAAGGAATATTGTTACAAACAAATCAAAAAATTCAGACAAATTAATAAAATTGTAAGGGATATGCATTTGGACTTTCCAGCAAGTGACAAAACTGCTTACCGTGATGAAGGCCTCGCGAAGTGTTAGGCAGTCAGCACGAACCACTGAAGGCGCAAATTGGCGGAAGAAGCAGGTCTGTAAGTTGACAAAACCAACAACCTCAATAGAAATTATCATACCAACAGAATCACTTAATGAATGATTATAGCTCTCACAAAAATATATGCCCCTTCAGTTTGAGAGGCTAAGTGATAAAATAAGAAATTATAATACTTCCAATAAGCCACTTAACAGTGGTTTTGTTTCTGAAAGTTCTTTGATGACTAATGCAAAAATATAATATGCAGTCACACTACTATATTTCTGTTTTACTTCCTCTTGCTTCTTCATATGTTCACAGATGCAATTATCCCCACTTTTTTTCAAACTCAAAACACATTTCTAAACCATTTAGTTGGTAGCAGAATCCATTTGCATAATGTCAGAAGTTGACATAAACAAAAGGGAATTATCTCTTTGCTTCCCCACCCACTCCTTCTACCTATTTTTCCAATTTACCAGTGGAAGATTCTATTTTTACTCAATCAATTCTACATGCCATACAGTTTGCTTAACTACTTATAACCCAGAAGAAAAAAAAAAAAAAAGAACAAAGCAAAAATAAATAAATAAAATAGATGGAATTAAATTTTTTTAAGAAAATCTTAAAAGAGTTAAAAGTCATATTCTCACTCCATTTAGCTTCTGGCAAGCACCTCTTCTATTTTACTAACTCATGATATGGAGTGCAAATATACACAGTTAAGTTTCAATCGCATTGCTCTCCTTAAATGCCAGGAGTGAGGGTAAACAAGGAGTGGTCCATCACAGAAACAAAACATAAAAAGTGTAAATGATGCAAGAACATTCTGCACATACCACCCATATAAGTAATCTATTTCTGGCCAAAGGAATTGATGCATGATATCTGACAAAGATTGTTTGCCTTCGTACAGTCATCTCTCTTGCAATTTCTGTGACAAAAAGGAATTGCCTACTTGTGACGAAAACTCAATAAAAACCGACAACATACATTTGAAGCTGTAATGTATGCATAAAAATGCTTGATAATCTAAAACTTCATTGAAACATCAACTACAAAGAGCATTACTGGTAACCTCAGCAGCAGTCAGCACTGAATTAACAACCTATATTTCACAAATCTAATTATCTGAAAATTATGTTTATAAAAAAAAAAAAAAAAATTGCAGCAGTGCATCACTATAAAACTAGGACATTGAGCTATTGATGCCACTTATTGTATAACTGCTGAAACAACCCCATGTGAAAGTGTCTGCTTTAATTTCCCATTTCCTTCCTTCCTATTTTCACTTAAACAACTCCCAAGCGGATCTTCATTTTTTAGATAAGGAAACCACTCTTTAACTCATTGTAGTAAAACTTTTATATTTCCTTTACATCGGCATTGCCCAACCTCCTGAAACCTGTGTTGGGCTATGTACCACAAGATAGAAATATATAACTAAATCAAACTGTTGCTCCTTCACATTCTAGCACTAATTAACTAGAATTAAACACGAGTGAGTAACTTATTGTGGGATGTGATCCATCAAATCAGTAAAAGGGAACTATTTAAACCGACTCTCATATAAATCAACACGGTTTGAAGCTTTACAAGCTCACCAGTTAAAGCATCATCCCGGTCCACATGAGCCTCATCCTCCCATGCTCTCCAACTGTGAAGCTGTTCAAATAATACAACATGGAACAATTAGCATAAAATATAAATATTAAAAAGAAAAAGAAAAGAATAAAATTTTAACTTCTCATGTTAGTTACCCAACCTTAATTACAATGTCTACAACAGGGAAACTTAATTACAACTGACTACAAACCAGAATGTTAAAACCAAGATTTGTTAAACCACACAAACTTTTATTTCTACTTTTTTTTTCTTTTTTTCTTTTTTTTTCACAAAATAATCAATTATCAATGATGCTTCTCAGTTATGACCACTCACCACTCTGAATATGATATAAATGCCAAACCTTCACGAATGCCAACAGCATAGCCAAGCAACAGTAAGACACATGTGTGACTGCCATGACAAAGATAAACCGGTGCAATTCCTCAATACCTTCAGATGAAATAAATGGCACGTAACCCTGCACAAGAAAACAACTTTCAAGTAACCATATATTATTCCAGTGAGAAAAGAAGCAGTGCATTCATTTACTTAAGAAAATAGAGAACAATGAAGCTCACATAGCACTTTGCAGGTATTTCTATCCAACTCATTCAACCTTCTGCTAAATGGTTTCCAGCCCTCTGAAATGTTTTTTCCAACTATTTCACCATCATCGTGCTCGAATTTGGGGCACGGAGCGAAAATACTACTTTGAAACTTGGATGGAATGCAGATATTGGGTATGGAGGCGGAGGTAGCCGTTAGAAGAAGTGAGATAAGTCCGAGCAACATCATCTCTGAAGAGAAAAGTCAAACAAAAAAAGATTAGAAATAACACACAGAAAAATATCTCAATAAGTTGCAAAAAAATAAATACAAGATACCATCTTTCATTTTCCGAACAGCCGCCAGCAAAGGTTTTCGATTTGTTTCTCGCAACCACTGCAGCAAATGAAGAGCATTAGGAATACCCAGAACAAGCATGCAGTTTAGTATCATTAACCATTGCAACAGAAGAGAGCAATATCAAATAAAAGAAACGGAAACACTATCAAGTAGCTGAATTCATCAAAGTAAGGTGTTTCTATAAAGTACAAGCAATCAAACACAACAAAAACAATCTTAGAAAGTAATACTTACATGTGAATACATCAACTATAATATTATCATACAAAAAAAACATAAAGATTCCGACTTACATCGCTCAAGCGGTGAATACAGCGGTCGAAAATCAAAGAAAGAACAATAAAGACAGTCAGAACAGTGGCAACAGACCATGTTGGCGTGGAAGCCAATGACAGTACTTCCACACCAATCTGATTCTCCTTGTCCTCCACTACTAAAAGCTAGGACCCTCTTCCCCAAAAATTCACTAAACACACCAAATACACTGGCCCTGAAAATTCACGGTGTTTTGAGTAAACACACCACACCAAGGCCATTTATATAGCGCATACCAGATAACAAAAGCAGGCACTGACTACACAAGACGCGGAAACAAGCTTGAAATGTGAATGAAAAGATTTTGCAGGTGAAAAAACTCGGCATGTTATTTCTGGAATTGTTGTTGAAAACAAACATCACTCGGCAAGTTATTTCTGGAATTGCTTTTGAAAAGAAAACACAAATTTTCCCACTGGGCATCCGCATGTTATTTCTGGAACTGTTGGTGAAAAAAAGAAAAAAAATCTTCCCGCACGGCATGCTGTTTCTGGAATTGTTGTTGAGAAAACACGTCACTCGGCACCTTATTTCCGGAATTGCTGTTGGAAAAATTCCCACTCGGTATTGGCATGTTATTTCTGGAATTGTTGGTGAAGAAGACCTCAATATTCCCACTCGGCAAGTTATTTCTGGACACCCCACCACAAACACGCAATCTGAAACGCAAGAGTCTGTTGGCGAAAAGAAAAACGCGGCATCTATTATTTCTGGAAATGGGTGGGGATTGGGAAAAGTTTTTTCCCACATCCCGCGTGGGAAGGGGAGGGAAGGGCCCACCTCCATTTCCTGCCTTCAATGAAGATCGCTCCATCTGCAGAGGCGACGGAGGAGAGAGCGAAGGCAAGAGAGAGGAGGTGACAAGAACAAGAAAACAGTGGAAGTCGATCAGAACACTTATCTTTTTATGTTGTTTTATATAATAAAATATTTAAATACATTTTATTTTATTTTTTTTAACAATAAATTGTCCAAACTCGTAGATTAATTCGCAATTATCCACAAGGCAGATCTGGATACTCAAAACTACGACATTGCTTCTAGAAAAGCGTCAGCTCCACTGAGGCACGCACCTTGGTGAGTAGCTATATATTTTATTTTATATCTATAGGTTAAAATATATAATATTTATTATTTATTACCTTAAAAACAATTAACACATTATTAAGGTTTATAGATAATTATTAAGTTATGATGAAAATATTTTGTGCAATACATTTCATCTTCTCTCAATGCATGTTTCAATAATATGTTTTACTGAAATTTTAGCACCAATGTTATCATTTCTTAGCTTTAACATGTTTCCTAATATCTAAAAACTATATTTATATAAGGGACAAGGACAAAAGTGGCATATTTAAGTAGTGACTTAACATTTATGTCTCTGTCCCTTAAAATGTAACAATAGAGGCTCAAATGATATATAAAAGTACGAAAATACCCTTCCAGTTAAAATGTGGTTTTGAAAAAACTCTGTTCCCCCCAAAATCAGACCTTGAAAAAAACATTTTGCCTCTCGTAAAAAACCTTTTGCCTAAAAAAAAAAACCTTTTTGGCTCCCAAAATCAACAGCAGCCTCTGCCTCCCCAAAAATCAACACCCGTCGTCGTCTGTCCACACCGTGCATAGAGCCACACAGCGTTGTCGTCGTCGTCTGCCCTTTGCCATCGAGTTGTCTGTGTCAGCCTTGCATGCGCGGCCATCGGAAACTCATCTCCTCACTGTGAAAGTCGAACCCGTTGCCTCCCCCGCCGTTAGTCGCTTTCGTCGTTCCCTTCCTCAGGCGGAGCCGCTGTGCCCTTGACTTCGTTTGGTCACTCGCAGACGAGAGTTTGTTTGGTCGCTACGAAACGCGAAGCCCCTACCTCCCCCTCTATTGGCCGCGACTGTCTACCTTCCTCACACAGAAACTAGTACATCACACAACTTGTATTTCAGATTTTTGAAGCATAGTTTGGCTTGAGTTCTACATTGCTGTCCAAATTTGGCTTTGCTTCATGTTTCGAGCTTTACTTGTAATATGGAAGTTTGATTCTTTACTCTGTTGTGATCAATGATTTGTAAAAATGAGTTATGAAAGTGACTAAAGGTGTAAGCTTTGCCTTTGTTGAATGAAACTGATTTATGTGTTTGAAGTAGTGATGGAAATTGACAAATGGGGTATTCGTTTTGTGTGACATGTACTATTTGTCAATTTTTATAACAAAATCGAAACAATAATCTGTGTTCTTCTATATTCTGAACTTGGAAATCAGAACAAACTTTGAAACCAAGTAGAACATGACTAGTGTTTCTAACACAAGTGGTGTCATTGGTTTATGGAGGAAATCAGTATCCAAAACACTAGTCACACCAAGGTGCGAGTGTTAATAATACTAGTTATGTCGGTGTGATTAATGGTGCTGTGGATATATGCAAAAAGCCAGTAGCCAAAACACTAGTCACACCAATCTGACTAGCATTAATAATACTATTCAGCTCGGTGTGACTAGTGGTGCCATGAGTTGATGGAAAAAAACCAGTAGACAAAACACTAGTCACACCAAGGTGACTAGTGTTAGTAACACTAGTTACTTGGGTGTGACTAGTGTTTTGCAACTGGTTTTTTTCAATCAACTCATGGCACCACTAGTCACACCGAGGTTACTAGCATTATTAACACTCGTCGCCTTGATGTGACTAGTGGTGCATTAGGTTGATGGACAAACCAGTAGAGAAAGCACTAGTCACACCAAGGTGGGGAGTGTGAGTAATGCTAGTTATGTCTGGGTGTGACTAGTGGTACATTAGGTTGATGGACAAACCAGTAGAGAAAGCACTAGTCACACCAAGGTAGGGAGTGTGAATGATACCAGTTCTGTCTGGGTGTGACTAGTGGTGTATTAGGTTGATGGAAAAAACCAGTAGCAAAACCACTAGTCACACCAAGGTGGGGAGTGTGAGTAATACAAGTTCTGTCTGGGTGTGACTAGTGGTGCATTAGGTTGATGGAAAAAACCAGTAGCAAAACCACTAATCACACTGGCATAACTAGTATTATTAACATTCTTCACATTGGTGTGACTAGTGCTTTGGTTACTGGTTTTTATCATAAACCCATGACATTACTAGTCACATCGAGTTAACTAGCATTATTAATAATCTTTTGTTTCGTCTTCTCTTCTAACTCCCTTTCCACTCTCTATAATGAAAAGATAAACACTAAAGGGCTTTTGGCTAATATAGTTTAAAGATAAACACTAAAGGGCTTTTGACTAATATAGTTTACTTTCTATGTTATCAATTAAGGTAAAGAGCTTGCAATTAATACATATATATTTTTATTTGTTTGCAGATGGAAGATATTAACTATGATCAATTTTTGAAGATACCTAGATCAGAATGGGTATCAGGGAGGTCGATTAACATGCACTCCAAGTTTGACGTGATAGACTTTATTGAAAATATATTGCGTCGGGAAGGGGAGTACGAACTAGCTGAAGAAACAGTTTTCAGGTATGTCGACGTTGATTTTCAGTCGACAAGTAATCAATGTCCAATACCTGCAATCAATGTAAGAAAACACAGAAATCTAGAAAAGAATAATAAAGGATCAAGAACCAAACAAGGAGACCAAGCACTTTTAACGTGGTTCAGCAATAAAGAGCCTACGTCCACGACTGTCTTTCTCTCAAATTCTGCAGAGTGACAGTATGTTATTCATGCATCTCTTTTACAATGGTTTTAACCCCTATTTATAGGGGAAGTACCGTTACAATTCAGGAAATAATGAAATAAGAAGAGAATCATTAATTACACTTTCCTAATGATTTAAATAAAATCAGAAAAATCAGGAAGGGAATCATAAATTAATTACAATTCCTATTCGGTTGGAACAATATCAGGAAACTGCTCCTTAAAATCCGAGATAATGTTGACTTGAATTTGAATTTGCATTAACTTCCATATCTGGAGAGAGAATCATTATTTGATTAGGTAACTGTCTGTTTTGGGAGATACTGCATTAATTGCGCTCTAAGTAACAAGCTGCACATAAAGTGAGTTGAGTAATGCTGACTAGCTAGCTGAGAGCTGAATGCTGAGCTAGCTGAGAGCTGCGAGCTGCTGGAGCTGGGAGCTAGCTGAGAGCTGCGAGCTGAGCTACCTACGACCTGCGAGCTGGGAGCTAACTGAGACCTGCGAGCTGGGAGCTAGCTGAGAGCTGCGAGCTGGGAGCTAACTGAGAGCTGCGAGTTGAGACCTGCGACCTGCGAGCTGGGAGCTAACTGAGACCTGCGTGCTGCGAGCTGGGAGCTAGCTGAGACCTGCGAGCTGGGAGCTAGCTGAGCTGAGAGCTGCGAGCTGGGAGCTAGCTGAGAGCTGCGAGTTGAGACCTGCGACCTGCGAGCTGGGAGCTAACTGAGACCTGCGTGCTGGGAGCTAGCTGAGAGCTGCGAGCTGGGAGCTAGCTGAGAGCTGAATGCTGAGCTAGCTGAGAGCTGGGAGCTAGCTGCGAGCTGCGAGCTAGCTGAGACCTGCGAGTTGGGTCAGTTTATTGGATTGGTTTTATGGGCTTTTACCAGCCCATTTTTGCTGTCCCAAAAAATAGGCATAACAAGGTATTTATTAAAAATACCTGCTCAACACATGTTTGCTGCCCGGTTGATTCAGCAATTACTTCAAAAAGAAATTAATTTGGAAGAAGCAAGCCCGCATGAGATGTGGTTTTCCATTGGGGGCATGAAGAGTAGGTTTTCCCGTGTTGAGTTTTGTCTAATGACCGGATTACGTTTCGGTCCATTACCTGATATTATTCAACGACCATATGTCATGGTACCTGGGGGAATACACGATCGATACTTTGATGGGAAAATACCATTGCTGCTTTTCGAGATACACAACCATCTTGCCACCAAGGAATTTCACCAACAAGGAGATTGTTTGAAGATGGCCCTTGTGTTGCTAGCAAACATCGTATTATTTGGGCAACTTTCGAAGGGCAAAACGACATTATGGTTGTTAATGTTGGTAGAGAATATAGAGGAGTGGAATGCATTTCCATGGGGACATTATGTTTTCAAGTTAACGCTGTACTATTTGAGAACAGCGGTTGGAAAAAGTAATTATTATGGGTTTCCTTATGCTTTACAGGTTGGTTTTTATTTGTTTTGTTTAATGTCTTGATGTATATTTTATATGTTTATATTTTGTATTATAATATTGAACTTATAGTCATTTTTGTATTTACAGATATGGGCAATGGAGAACATCTCATCAATGAGAGAAATGTTAGCTACTCGGGTATCGAGTGGTAAATACCCAAGAATGTTGAAATGGAGTTTCAATCGACGCCCAAAAACTTTTTAGCAGCAGCTTAAACAAATAGAGGAGCGTGGAAATGTAAGTTTGAAAAACGGTTATTATATTTTACCAGTTTTGATTGTTTCTAACATTTGAATATATTGGTTATAGTTTGTTCCAGTTCGTGAGTTGTTCAGACCAAAGAGGGAGGAGACCCGCCGAGATTACTGGAAGGGTATTAAGGTCAGTTTGGATGAAGGTGTGGAATTTGTTCCACTCACAGTAGTGGATACTGATGAAGGTGATAATGATGCCAATGTGAATAGTCCAATACATCGTCGTGAGAGACAGAAGAAACGGTCGCGCACTTCATATCCATCTCCCTCCACCCCCCAACAGCAGAGGACTCAATACCATCGAATACCTCTGCAGAAGTTAGTACACTTCATAAAACCATTATTACGTAAAAGCTCATGTTTTTTTTATCCTTTGAATATCATTGTTCTTCTATGTAGGGATTGGAGAAATTAATGGAGTTAGTGAAGAATGTGATGGAGGAAATCCCGCGACGTATGGAGGACTATATCGATAAAAAGTTGGAGGCATTAGAGGGTCGATTAAATGATCGTATTGATAAAGCATTTGAAAATCGTCAGCAATATTCAGCTGATCAGGTATGTGCACAATAGTGTCAGTTAGTATGCTTTTGTAATGCTCACATGTTCGTCGAATATAACCAACTTTCGTTGAATTAGGGGTATCATAATTATACATTCTCTACACATGGGATGAAAGATGATGTCCAACCTGCCCAGTTCACTTCCTTTGTCGCACAATCAGTTCCTACAAATGCAACAGTGACTCCCCCACCTACTGTTGTGACACGTCAACCAAGTCCATTTAGAGAATCACATGACGCATGTGGTTCTACTGAGGAGGCACACTCAGGAGGGCTACAAGAGGTCCCAAATAAGGAGGCGCTGCATGTTTATGAAAAAAAGGGAAAATGAAGGACAACGAAGGATAGTCAGGGGTTGTTGGCAAGTCGGTTGGAGGAATTGTACGGTGAAGGGTTTAATCTTGACAGTGCTGTTAATATGATGGCGGAGGATGTCCAAGTGGGTGATGATAATGATGTCATATTTACGGATGCTCCTCGTCCGGAGACACAGGCTGATCGAACCGTTAGAGTAAAGATTGCATCAAAATATTATGTTTCTCCGTACATCAATCCTTGGGCAACAGAGTCTGCAATACTGTCGCAGAAGAAAAATGAATATATTGTCTTCAAGAAAGCAAAAAAGAGTGCAGCCCTGTGAGTATATTTATGATTTCTGTTCAATACAAGTTAATTTGAAGGTTTGTTTATTAATGATTTATATTCATTTTAGACTGAATATTGACACCGAGTTGTTTGCGGATTGGTCGTTCTTTGTCGAGTTAGAGAAGCCGAAAGTTTGGATGTCAAATGAAGTGAGTAACTCGTTTAATATGTCAGCATTGACTTTATCTTTGAAATATGTTGCCAACTTTTATGTATAAGTTTACTTTTGTTAATTTGTGTGGAATTGTTTTCGTTTGAATACAGCACATTGATAGGATTCTAGCACTTTTTGGCAAGCGGAGAAACGAGTTCCCCAGTCTATTTGTTGATGATATTGCAGTGTTGTGTGTTGATTTCTTTGTAAGTTTAAGGTCTTATTACATTTAATTAGTATTTATTATAACATTGTTGTACAATCTAATTTGTTGTCACATGTTATGGTATAATTTGCAGTCAAAATTGTCAGAGGCTTGGAAGGAAATTCATCCAAATGTGCAAGAACCATTTACTGGTCAATTTGATCCATTATCGTTCAATGCCCCTGATGATTGGATACTATATGGTAGCGGAGAAAAGCCAGTATGGGGGAAGAGATGGACACTTGTAAACACAGTAAGTATGCCTTTATGACCAAACACAATGTTTTGTCACCATGGTTTCTTGTAATTTTTTGTTATTTGTTATGCAGTTATTAATTCCGTGTGCGGTTGGATCTCCTGATGGTCATTGGATCTTATGTAAAGTAGATTTATCACAGTGGAGTATTGTTATATATGATTCGTTGTCATATAAGATCCCAGCCGAATCGACATATAGAGAGAACCAGGTGATGCCTTTGCAGTACTTGTTGTCTTTTGTGTTAGCAAAGTCAGGTTATTTTAAGGAGAAACACATGGAGAGGAGAGGGGACTGCTTTAGTGTACAAACCATGAACCATAAAAGCATACCAACTCAGAAGGATAACAGTAGTTGTGGTGGATTTGTATGTAAGTATGTCGACTGTATCATTAGGAAAGGTGTATCATGGAATTGGCGGCTATCGGACGTTCACAAGATGAGAAGGGAATACGCCTTTGCCATATTTTGTAATGCTGTTGAGGCCAATGACATGTGATTGGGGTTTACATTGCCACATTCATATATCAACATGTATATATATAAAGTTATTTACAGATCCTACGTTCTCTTTGTGTTTTTTACTTAAATATTTTGTATGATATTTGAGGTGTTATGTTAAAGTTGTGTTATAGCCCTTTCATAAGAAATTTCAACAAATCAATAGAGAAAGCACTATTCACATCAAGGTGAGGAGTGTGAATCATACCGGTTCTATCTCGGTGTGACTAGTGGTGCATTGGGTTGAAATTTTAACAAACCAGTAGAGAAAGCACTAGTCACACCAAGGTGAGGAGTGTGAATCATACCGGTTCTGTCTCTGTGTGACTAGTGGTGCATTGGGTTGAAATTTCAACAAACCAGTAGAGAAAGCACTAGTCACACCAAGGTGAAGAGTGTGAATCATACCGGTTCTGTCTCGATGTGACTAGTGGTGCATTGGGTTGAAATTTCAACAAACCAGTAGAGAAAGCACTAGTCACACCAAGGTGAAGAGTGTGAATCATACCGGTTCTGTCTCGGTGTGATTAGTGGTGCCACGGGTTGAAAAAAAACCAGTAGAGAAAGCATTAGTCACTAGTCACACCACTAGTCACACCGAGAGAATCGGTAGGTATGATTCACTCCTCACTTGGTGTGACTAGTGCTTTCTCTACTGGTTTGTTGAAATTTCTTATGAATGCACCACTAGTCACACCGAGACAGAACCGGTATGATTCACACTCCTCACCTTGGTGTGACTAGTGCTTTCTCTACTGGTTTTTTTTCAACCCGTGGCACCACTAATCACACCGAGACAAAACCGGTATGATTCATACTGTTCACCTTGGTGTGACTAGTGCTTTCTCTACTGGTTTGTTGAAATTTCAACCCAATGCTCCACTAGTCACACCGAGACAGAACCGGTATGATTCACACTCCTCACCTTGGTGTGACTAGTGCTTTCTCTACTGGTTTTTCCTATAAACTCATTTCACCACTAGTCACACCGAGACAGAACTGGTGTTACTCACACTTATCACCTTGGTGTGACTAGTGGTTGGGTGACTGTTTTCATACAAAACCCGACAGAATATGACTACTGTGATTAACAAGATCACCAAACACAAACACAAGCTAGTTTATTACAGTAAATGTTGTGCATTTGTTACAAGTCAAAACAACAATATATCAACAACCAAAATACAAGGTTATGGTTGAGATTGTTCTGGTACAGTGGGTCGAGGAGCATTCTTACAAGTCTTGCTATTGTGTCCTACTTGGTGGCAGGTCCGACACTTTCGTCGTCTTCTTACTTGGGTAACGGAGCCTTCACTATTGTTCATAGGAGGTCGTTGAGATGGATGTGGATTACGACAGTTTTGTCGATAGTGGCCTTTTTGCCCACAATAGGAGCATTTCAAAACCCTTCCGCTTATCTCGCCAGCAGATGGAATCCTTTTCTTTCTAGGCCTGCCAGCTTGCGAACGCCATGGTGGTGGTAAAACAATCATGTTTCGGATGTCTTCTGGAACTGTCCATTCATCTGGGTCAGGAACCGGGAAGATAGCACCAACATATGCAGCCAATAGATTGGGTGTTTTGTAACAGTCGGATATGTAGGGGATGAATGACCTATTACAATACCTGTACAACCGAAAACAATATTAAACTTTTATTCTACAATTAGAGCAAAACCTCGCAAATATTATGGTCTTACCTTAGCACCGCAAGTGCATGTGAACATGGTAAAAGATCCATCTGGAATGCCACACAAGTACACATCCTTTCGGTTAGATTGACAACGGTCTTCCTACTCCCAGCCTTTACAACATACTTGCTATCATCGATTGGTGTGACCGTGTAAGTTTGTGAGTCTCTAGTATACTCTGCAATTTTCTTCTCTGCCCATTGTGTTATCTCTGCTGACATTTTTTCTGCATTCTTCCGGCGGTCATAAAACCATCTTTGCATCATACCCCTTATATACTCAACCAAAGTCGTTAATGGATATTGGCGAGCTTTAACCAAGCATGAGTTCATGCATTCAGCAATGTTGGAAGTTAAAATCCAGTAACGCCTTACTGGAGACATTGCCAATGCCCATCTATGTGGTCCAAGTTCGATTAATTCTCTATGCGTCGTTGGGTGTATTTTGCTAAGGTCTTCCATTATGCCCCAAAACTTGGATTGACGATAACACCTTGATGCGCGATGGAATAATCCGATGACAGTCTTATTTTTGTACAAATTTTTCACATTTTGTGTCATGTGATACATGCAAAGGCCATGATGTGCATCGGGGTACACTTTTTCCATCGCTACTTTAATTCCAAGATGCCGGTCGGATATGAACATGCAATTCTCTGGACACCCAATTACATTTCTCAACTTTGTTAAAAACCATGATCATGATTTCTCATCTTCAACATCCCCAAATCCAAATGCTAAGGGATACACTTGCTCGTTTGCATCTTTACACGCCGCAATGAACATAATCCCACCAAATTTCCCTTTCAAATGTGTTCCATCAATGGCAATAACTGGTCTAATCACTTGACGAAACCCAGATATACTAACACCATAAGCAATAAACATGTATAGAAACTGGTTGCTGTCATTTGTCTCAATGTTTGTGACTGTACCTGGGTTAGCTAACTCCAACTGATAACAATACGCAGGCAACTGTTCAAATGACAACTCTGCAGACCCAAAAACGTTGTCTTCAGCATGATCTTTGGCTCTCCGACATTGATTATATGGCAAAGTAACTCCATAATTAACTTGAATTTCTGCCTGGATTTCTTTAGGTTTCATGCTTTGACCACTGATTTGCAATTTCGGAGTGATAAGGTCTCCGATTAATTTTGCACTCACTTTCCTGCACCGTCGATGTACACTATCAAGCGAACAACAATGTTGTTTTTGGAATTTTCGCACCTCCCATTGGTCTCCAATCTTTGTTTTGATGGCTACAAGCTGAAATTTACAGTTCTCATCCTTGCACCTAACATCATAACGAATGTTGTTTGATTTCTTGACCTTTTTACAAAAACCTTCCTTCAATGCATACATTTCTACAGCTTTACCCATATCACGCTTTGAAGGAAATATTTTCCCTCTGAAGAAATGATGGTCTTCTCTTTCTGACACTTCAGTGGCGATTGTACGAAATGCGGAAAGATCTATTCCAGGGATGCGCCATTCACTAGCTACTCTTTGTTGCGTGTTATTATCATCATTGGCTTGACGGAAACACCCACTGCCATCATCCCTAACATCGTGAACATTATCATGATCTATATCACAATCCTTATCACGAACATCATGATTAAATCCACCACCACTGTCAGTATCACCACCTAAATCTTCTGCCATAACTGCATGTCGGCTTCCTCCATCTCCTCTGAAAATATTAGTGGCTATAGGAATGCTTTTAGCTGGACGATAGTAGTCCGAAAACTCGTCTGAATCAATGTCATCCAAGCAATATTCTGTAGAACGATTATACTCACTGTCATTTAAGTTATACTCACCGTGTGAATCAACATTATCTTCTTTTTCTTCTTCATCATCATCATCATCATTGTCATCATTATCATCATCATCATCATCATCATCTTCATCTTCTTCTTCATCTATGTCTTCACATTCATCTTCAATGTTACGATCCTCATGGATTAGAACTTCGTTGCTTGACGAAACAGACTTGAATTGAGAAACTAATTCAACAAAGCTTTGGTGTTGTGGCTGGTTTATTAATTGGATTTGTGATTGGCTTGATAATTGGATTTGCGGTTGGATTGATAGTTGTATGAAGATTGGTGGTTGAATTTGTTGTTGGATTGGTAATTGAACATTTCCTTTATCTCTCAGACAGTCATTTAGATTGTTTGGAACAACAGATACGTAAACTTCAGGATTTTTCTCATGTAGCCAGAAAGACACAGCTTTATCAGTTGTTAATTTTGGAATGGCAGGCCTACCGGAAGTCTCCACCAATATGTGTAAGTCAAATGTACTCTTTGTTATATCAACTCCAACAATATTCTCAACGGTCTTCTTTAAGTCATCAAGCGTCGCATTCGTAGAAACAAATGCTATTTCTGATTCACCACCCTCATACTTATAACCAATCCATTGTCCACCATGGGTGACTATAATTCTAGTTTCGTCCATATCACTGTACACAAATAAATGATCGAATTTATTAATGGAGGACTAAATCAAGACTAGCAATATATCATTACTCATACTTTGATACAATTAAGTAATTAAACTACTAAATAAATGCTCATAATATGACACTAATAGTGACGCCAAGGTGATATGCATTAATAACACTAGTTACCTCGGTTTGACTAGTGTTTTGGCTACTGTTTTTTTTTTCCATAAACCTATAATACCACTAGTCACACTAAGGTAACAAGCGTTATTCACACTCGTCACCTTGGTATGACTAGTGTTCTAGCTACTGGTTTTTTCTTCAAGTCATGACACCATTACTCACACCAAGGTAACTAGCATTATTAACACTCGTCAGCTTGGTGTGACTAGTGTTTTGCCTACTGGTTTTTTTTTCCATAAACCTATGATACCACTAGTCACACTAAGGTAACAAGCATTATTCACACTCGTCACCTTGGTATGACTAGTGTTCTAGCTACTGGTTTTTTCTTCAAGTCATTACACCATTACTCACACCAAGGCAACTAGCATTATTAACACTCGTCTGCTTGGTGTGACTAGTGTTTTGCCTATTGGTTTTTTTTTTTCTATAAACCTATGATACCACTAATCACACTAAGGTAACAAGCGTTATTCACACTCGTCACCTTGGTATGATTAGTGTTCTAGCTACTTGTTTTTTCTTCAAGTCATTACACCATTACTCATACCAAGGCACTAGCATTATTAACACTCGTCAGCTTGGTGTGATTAGTGTTTTGCCTACTGGTTTTTTTTTTTCCATAAACCCATGTCACCACTAGTCACACTAAGTTAACTTGTTCACTTGTGTTAATAATGCAAGTCATCTTAGCATGACTACTGTTTTCGTCTTTGGTTTTTTAACTAAGTCTTGCCATCACTAATAATGTCGTACATGTGTGCCGTTTCCATCAACATACATAGAAATACTAAGTTCGTAAACTCTAAAGTCAATTTCTACAGCTCAATATCAGTATAGCTAACCACAATAATCAATAACAACTGAAAAATAAGTGTTCAAAGGTTAAGATACATTACCCGTAGTGCAGAAGAAGATTATGGATGGTGGATGGAAAGAATGTTCGCTGGTGGATGGTGGATGGAAAGAATGGTCGCTGGTGGATGGTGGATGGAATTTGTCGCGCAGAAGAGAATCACGATTGATGGCGAATGGTGCCTGTGAAGAAGAAGGTGAAGCTGGATGAAGCTGGATGGTGGCTGTCAAGACGAAAATGAAGCTGGATGTAGCTGGATGGTGGCTGTGAAGAAGAAAATGAAGCTGGATGGTACAGACGAGAATGAAGCTCGATGGTGGATGGTGGCTGTGAAGAAGACGAGAATGAAAGAGTAAAAGGAGCAGCAGAAGAGAAAATGCAGAAGAGAGAATACGTCCCTCAATAAATCACCTGTTTTATTTTTAGAAAGGGTATTTGTGTCCAAAAAAATAGGGCTTGAAACTCATTTGTTAATTTTATTGAAATAGGACAAAATTGTTATTGCAATAATGGAAAGTGCCACCTGGTGACATTTCCTCTTTATATAATTGTAAGTTATCTAAACTAGTTAAAAATTTTAAATGGTGCCCGAAAGTATAAAATCCAAAAGAAAAATAAAAACTGGAGCCTTAATCAACACATATCCAACCAGAATCCAGTTTGGATTTTAATGGGATGGGTTATATTTGGATTGGGCCTAAGCCCAAAGGTAGAATTAAACCCAGGTGGGCTCCCAAATGCCAGAATTAAGTATTTTAAACACAGGAATCTCTAGGATTCAAGAACAGAAGTTTTGGTCCAAAGATTTACAATATAACACAACAGAAGTTATCCAACTCGTGCACTTCATTGTGAATACATTTGGAGAAAAAACTGGGGTGTATTTGGTTCTTCTCTGCAGAAAATTATTTACTCTGGCTTCATTGGCCTTCAGGCCTAAATATTGGTTTTAACCCAAACAAAAGAATGGACTCACAAAAATTAGGCAGAGAGAAACTGGAGAGTTATAATGTAACAAGGTGGTGTTATATATACACACATATATATATTATCTTGTATGCTCTTTGAAGGTGTTCCTTCTTTACACGTTTTAGAACTTCTCCTATGTGTTCAGAAGCACCTTCCAAGTTTGTGACACGTACCAGGGAAAGGGCCAAAATGTCTAACAATTTAAATGATTAAGTGGTAGATCAGATGTGCCAACTTGTTAAATATGAATAATATAACACCACGAAGGAATTATAGAACATATATACGAGCAAACATAAAATGTACATACATAATTTGAATAGATTAAGCAAAAAAGTGGACATTGGAAATAATGTTCGTTGAAAGTGCATTATGTAATAAGCCTTATCCAATTGACATAAAAAACTATATATTGAATTTGCAATCTCGCAAGGAAAAGAGAGAGCTTATAGAGACAAATAGCAAACAACAGCTTTGGGCATAAACTACTCCAAATCAACACATGCCGGGGTTTCCAGATAGAAGAAAATGTTTTAATGAAACACCAAACGGACAGAGAAGAGAAAATGTTAAGTAATAATACCAAATCTCTTTAAAAAATGTCTTGCGTTTTGAAATGTTAAGCATAAAATTTCTTATTCTAACATGTGAATGCAAGGACGAAAAACAAATTCCATCAAAAACGGGTGCTCTAAATCCAATCATAGATGAGTAAATTGTTGAGAGAGCAGTGTGCAAGATCAAGATATGATGACAAGAAACAAACATTATCCCATCCTACGGTTTATTTTTTCCTGACTTGGTACTAATAACTTATTAAAATTCATGATATTTTGCATTAGAGAGTATAGAGAGAAATTCATGAAGGACGGAAAAACATACCACTCCCTTTCGTGCGATACCTGTTTTTGAGTCATTGTTCTGATAAACAACTTCAGGGCAGTCGATCAAGTCAACAACATTAAATATAAATAGTGAACATTGTGCAATATGCAGAGCTGTCTACTTCATGCTCTTACATATTATTCACTCTCATCTCATTGATAGAAGTGGCCAGTAAAAAAAAAACACAAAGGAAAATAAGGTGACAATACACAAAATAATATATAAGTTTTAACATCGCACTACCCATGTATACTAAAATACATACCATGAATGGAATGTCATACTTTAGATGTTTGATACCATGGAAAAATAAGTTCTAGGAGAAAAGGCACCCTCTATCTACCCCATATAATGTTACCTTGCCAAAAAGACTTATCGACGCTTGCATGGAATGCTAGACTGGGATATTCCTTGGATAATGCTCTAAGCCATCCTTTTGTAGCCCAGGCAGGAACAAGATCACATTGAGAAGAGAGATTTTCAGAAAAATTTGAGAAAAAAAAGAAATATATATTATTATATATATATATATATCAGTTCTTTTTTCCTCTTAAAGAAAAGGAAACATTGGGCATCTTATTTAATAGAAGAATCATATGTTTATGTTTGCAATGCTCTTTCAAATGCCTCTCTAAATGACATCTTGTGCCTTGAGGATCCCTGCCATCCAAAACCTGCAAATAAAAAAATTAAAAGAATAAATAAGAAAGATCTTCACTTTTATATTCCTCTTCGGTTATTTTCCTCTCTTCTCTTCTCTAATGAAAAATATCTCCTATAAGGTGAGCTTGCAATTATAGCTAGTGAAGATATAGTCATATAGATAAAACTGATCACAAGCACAGGCATCCAGAACTAAAGGTCCTAACCACTCAACCAGAAATCAACTAAAAATTATCTTGATCAACACCTAAAATTATTTCTCATGGGTACACAGAAAAACAAGCAAATAAAATTTGTCTACAAAACATGCAAAATATGCCCCAAAAAATTTACGTTGGTGATTCTTGTACGTAAAGAATAGTAAAAAGACCATTATAATAAAGGGACGACCTTGTACCACTAATTGAAGTCATTCTTTCATCTGATAACCATTCTACGTTCATCACCAATAATACACATCATGAAAATCAAAAATCCAGAACCATCAAAAGAACAAAAGTTCAACATCTCGTACACGTGATTCCAACTTAATCTACACTCATATTTAAAAAAAAAAAAAAAAAAATCCTTATATTTATATTTTACCGAGAATAAGAAGAAAAGCTGACCTGAACAACAACATCAGAAGAGTCTTATCACTTTATAGAGTTCACCTCATATACGCTTACTTTGACCCTTCTCAAACATCGTATAGGTCCTTCTGCAGTTGTGCTAGCACCATACTTCTGCTCAAAGGCGTCTACAGAGTTAAAAAACCAAACTTATGAAGTAGATGAAATATCATTTAAAGTTTAAGATCAAGAAAATGAAAAGCATCACTTTTGAGAAGGAAACGGAAAACTAATCTTAAGTTAACGTTCACTCTATGCACCAAAAATCTATGCAAAGCAGACCAAAACATACAGAAAGTACATAGGCATAAAATGGCTGATTTGCAACGTTGCCTAAGCCCAAAAATAAATATTGACAACAGTGATAACGACAATTTATTACCATGAGAGCCGTCAGCTCTCTTAATTAAAGATTCATAGTCTGTTGCTAATAGTTTTCGACGCTTCATCTCTCTCTTAGGTCCAAATGTATCTCGAAAAGGCTGGGTATCAAGAAGGTGCACTCTGGCTTGCTGTACGCATCAATCGAGAAGGAAAGAAAATGAATAAGTAAAAGAAAACGTAGAACTACTAATTAAATGAAAAATTAAGTACGGAAGAGTCAACTACAAGTTGTATAATTTTAAAACTTTCAAAAATGCTAAATTGTACTATCATAAAATGTTAGCAGATGACAGTACAAAAAATTTCAAAACTCAAAACTCTACTCAATATCGGGACCTATTTAAAGGCAATAAGACACGAAAATGTCACCAACAAGAAACTCCCCAAGCACCAAAGTCAGAATCCATAGGAGAAACACCTTGCCTCTCATATATAACAAAAGCACTCAAAAACTCATGAACAATCATACGAAAGCAAAATCTAATACAAACCACAGCTTGATCTCAATAACAATGCATGAAAATAAAATGAAAAAAAAAAAAAAAAAAAAAAAAAAGCTGACAAATGATGATTGCCTAGTAAAAAAGCCTGGATTGCATAATCATATGTATTCATACCTTCTGGTGATCATTAAGGAGAGAAAAGGGTAACTTTTTCTCCCTCAAAATGGCATTATAGCTACTCAACATCCGGCCCTGAAACTCATCACGAAAAAACTCAAGCTCTTTCTGATTCACAACCCGCGTATTCCCTACAATCATCAAAACACAACCTGAGCTTTTTAATCAATCTAAAAACACTGTCTTTCTAATCAAACTAGCAACTTGAGCTTCAAATTTTCCAACAGTCATATTTTGGCATGGTGGTTAATTAAAAACGGTTGGGTGCGAGACTAGTTTTTAAATTATCAAACACCATGTCAAGTTTTTCAAAAATAATTCCCTCAAAATTGGATTATTTCAAATATTCCTTCAAATTATATATTATATATTTTAATAATCATAATTCATAATTACTATCACACTTTAAATTAAAATATATATAAAAAAAATGCCAAAACATTAAATTTCAATAATATATAATTCAACTAATATTATAATAAAAAAAGAAGCAAAATATGAATAATTTAAATAAAATTTTAAATCTAACATTTGAAATAAAATTATTACATATGTAATATTTAAATAAAAAATATGTAATAGGGTCGTAGTAAATACATATTCTTTTTGTGTTAAAAAAATACATATTTGTTGTGATATTAAAAGAATTAATAAATATATAAATTTATCTATTTATTTAATTAAATATAGTACCTTATTAATGATGGTTGGATTAAAATGATGTTTGTCAACGAGCTAAGGGAACAAGTAATATTTTATTAAAAAAAATGTAATATTTCAATTCAATTCTAAAATGGAAGAGCCTAGTGATTGCATGACACGTGGGGGTGAAGTGGCGCAGCAACATGAAACATTGTGCCCTGCTATATGTGGAGAAATTTGTTAGGGTAGGCTTGAGCCCAGCCCAAACAGTGCTCCATCTCTCTTTGTCACGTTGGAGTGCCCACTAATCTCTTGATGCAGGGGGCAATTTCTTATGTAACGTGAGCCTATTCTCCCACTTTTGAGAGGTTCAGTTTCGAAATATTTTTCAATAATTATTATCGAAAATGCTCGGCAATATATATGATACCTTATAAGAGATATGTGTAAGTAATTAATAAAAAAAAAATTAAAAATAATTGAACCCACCTAAGACTATTGCTAACTCAACTTCCAACGTACGATAAACCGTTGACTAACCACTTTAACCGCCCGCCAGCTCAGATCGGACATCTTACCAATAGATCTTCCTCTTATTAAAAAAAAGTCACCGCAGTTAAAAGCTCATAATCCAATCACAACTCGCCACGTGCCTGCCCACCCATTGTTGCTTCATTTTCCCGTTAACAAGGTTCTTCCTCCTCTATATTTTCTCTCTCGTGAAGTCTCTCCTCTTCTCTCTTAATTGCGCAGATTTTTCCGTCAAAAACTTTGCAGATTCAAGAGAATTTGTTCTCTTCATGGGAAACGCACTCAGATTTCTGTATGAGGAATGTTGCAAGCCCACCACGGATGCGTACGGCGGCTCTGCCACCACCGTTGGTGTCTCTGATATAGCTCATGATATCTTCAACTTTGAAATCACCTCCCAGGTAAATATTTATATATTTATATACTGTTTCTTGGCAGCTTAAATTTGTAATATTTTCAAGCTTTTTTGAGTCATTGTTCAGGTTATAAAGTCTTAGCTACACAAAATTATTTCATAAAATTGAGTCTTCTTCCTTAGAAAATAAAGAGTTCAAATAGGAGTATATAAAAGTAATTGGTACAAATTATTGACAATTTTCAAGCTCTAAATGGTCTAATAGTCTAGGAGAAAGCAGTGTCTATGTGTTCTTATAATGGTTTTGGTTCGCAATTGTTAAACATTATTCAATGTAATAACATTAAGCTGTAATTTTATTTTATTTTTAATAATTCATTTGCAAATGTTGTACATATTACATGTGGTCTTAAGCTAACAAATTTGCAAATTTAGTGATTTTTCGAAAGAAACATGGATCTATGCTAATTAATTGTTTTTACTTTGTTAGAAATTCGTAATGAATGTTTAATATTATTATCGCTTAAAAAATGCTTTTCGAATGTATGGCTTCTGGTTGGTATTATGTTGTAATTTGTCACTTATTTACTTCATACACACGTTAGAGATTTTGTTATAAATGCACTGATCATCAATTTTAATTGGTTGGTTATATACACATATGGAGTAGCTAGATTTTCAACATTTATGTCTGTTTAATGGAAGTCTACGCTTGTTTTTAATGATTTCAGGTTCCAGAAGGGCTTAGTAAGTGTGTTGTATCATCAAAGAAAGCTCAGGCTAATTGGTAAATGATGTTGGTGAATTTATTTCTGAATTGAATTAGTTGAAGTAGTCATATATGAGCATGGAGAAAAGTGCTTCCTTGACTGACAAAAGTGATTTTTGGTATAATATGAAGGTACAGAAAACTATCAGAAGCATGGAGACAAGCAAAACCCCCTCCAAGAACACCAGATGAAGTAACCAGGCTTGTCGTTCAGACGTTGAAGAGGCACCAAAAAGCGGATGTTGAGGTACTGATGAACACACATGGATTGAAACAACAGTGATTGAAAAATTGCAAGACGAAAAAAATTCTTATTATGTAACTGCTTGCTGATTTGCAGGGCTTGTTGGCTTTCTATGGTTTGCCTCTTCCTGATGCTCTTGTCCAAAATTCTGCTGGTGTTTCAACATCATTGCCTGAAGGAGTCATGTTTGAAATGCAGACACTTCCGGTTAGAAAAAAATCTTCCTCTTAAGACTCCGATTTATCATACATGAGTCATAATTTTTCGTGTGCATTGATGAAATTTTATGACGGACTAGGTGGATACAAAATCAATTTCAGATGGGGATAGCATAACAGTGTATGTTAGTACAGCTGATCCGAGGGAGTCCTCATGTGTTCCCCGGGATGTACAAGTGGCAGCTGCACAACTATCAGAGGCACGAGCTCAGAGGAATTACGTGAAAGCTGATGCACTCCACCAGGAAATCATTAATTCTGGATACAGGTTTGTTTATGAAACCTGATTTTGCTTGAAGCACTAGTTTGACAAATCCAACAATTCTGTTAGTGTTGATCTCTAATTATTGCTATCTTATAGGATGATAAATGGTCAAAACAATGAGGAGGTTCTTGCTCGAAAGTATCGAATTCGATTAAGGTAACTTCATCTAGTGATTGAATTCAATGAATTTAAGGGGTGTTTACTAATTGAAAATGAAAGTCAAATATAATCAGATTCCACTAAAGGGATCCAGGCGGGAAATTAAGTACCCTTTTCAGTAGTAGATGTGCCGTAAGAGTAAATACTTGCTGTGATTAATGGTTTTGGAAAGTGATCAGGGGAATTGATGCACCGGAGGGTTCAATGCCCTATGGAAAAGAAGCAAAGGCAGAACTTGTTAGGCTTGTCCAAGGCAAGTGCTTGAGAATCCTGGTATACGGGGAGGATCGATATGGGCGCAGCGTTGGGGATGCATACTGCAATGGCAAATTTGTGCAGGAATTGATGCTTAAGAAAGGGTGTGCATGGCATTATGCTGCATATGACCAACGCCAAGAACTTGCAAATGTGAGTGATCATCAAATACTTGATTATAGTTTGCTCATTCTTTGTATTATGTTGAATAATTCTTCCACGTACTAAGTCTGCAATGACGGTATATCAGTGGGAGAAACAGGCACGAGAAAAGCGAATTGGGTTGTGGGCAGCATCAAACCCGCAGAAGCCATGGGAATGGAGGAAAAAAAAGCGTGAAGGAGATAACGTTGTCCTGGAAGAAGAAGAAGAAACCATTCACACAAGTTTAAAGCTTTCTTTCTCTGCCTCAAAACTTGTAATTCTCCAGCCACACAACCAAAACTTCTAGAGTAAATACATTCAAATTCTGGAATTGGAAGCCGAATAGAGAAAAGAGCAACAAAGAAAAGATCACAGAGCAGTTCATATAGTTTTATTTAGAAATGTTAAAGCTTAGTATTTGAATTGAAAAACCAACTGTAATGTTATTCTTTGTATGCAAAATTCTTGTGTTAAGTAATTGATTTATTTTGAAAGGAAAGCAAATAAAGTTTAGGTGTATAAAATCTACATTGAATATCGGTAGTTTAATGTCAGAATTAGAGATAATGAGCTCATATTGCACTTATTGAGCCTGAAATAATGGTGCACGTACCCTGAAAGGGTAAAATATGCTCTATAGTTAACTCATGCTATTTTAATAAATTAAAGATTTAAAAAAAAAAATACGATCTTAATATATGTCACTCAGAATGATGATATAGGATATATACAAGATAATAAAGAATTAGTTTAATATATAATGTGTCTATCTTTTAATTCAGATCTTTTGATCAAATTATCCTACTTTAGGAGGGTGTATTCAATCTAGATTTGATTTGAATTTGTTGGAATTTCTTTTAATGATAGATTTTGATAGATTTTATAAATTTCATAGAATCCATCAGATTTTGTTAGAATTCTATTTAAGAGTTTGTTGGATTATTTAATGAATTACATCAAATTTTGTTAGAATTCTACTTATAGTTTGTTGGATTTTAACATAGATTTAAATGAAATTGTTTTTGATTTTATCTTTAAAAAAAAAAAAAATCATATGATGGGTAGTATGTTGTATTTGGCCCAATTTTCTCCGCCAAATTATATAAATTATGACTAAGTTCATATGATTATTTTATTTTTATAAATCACAATAATGAAAATTTTGATATTATAAAATGATATTTATTTTTCCACATCTAATTATTTGTTAAATTTTAAAAAAAAAAAAATTGCTAATATATATGTATCAACTTAAGATCATATCATATCATATTTATACATTTTTGAAGAGAGTGTCACGTTCAATAAAGTTGAAAAAAATCAAGTTTAAAAATCAATTTAAATCTGTAGCCAGCAAAAACTCTTCTTGTATGTATGTATGCATGCTTGTATGTACATATATAGAAGATTGATAGTTTCACATTTCTAAATTAGCAAACTTTTAGTACCAATTTTTAATAGAACCAACAGCCTATAAATTGCAAGTGTAATGTGTCAATAAAATAGGTGAGAGTAATTATCAAAAACTTAAAAATATTAATAGCATTATTCATGATGAAATTGTTGTCTTTCCTATGTGTTATTATTGCATAGGAACCTTAGCTGTCATCGCCTAGTTTCTATCCATTCTTCATTTATACCTATGCAACATTTATCCATTATTTGTAATTGTTATTGTGTATTATGAAATTTTCATTTGTGAAACCACAACCGCGATAAATCAAAACAGAATAAACCTAGATAAATTCAAGAGGTGGGTTAATCTTCAATTGCATTAACTCATAAAATATCAACAAATAGAGAAATTTGAGTTTCCTTTGCGAATCTCAGCTACTAGGTTTTGTATAGATTAACGTGAGATTGTAATTATCATTGATCAAAAGATTGGGTTTTCGTAGATTTGTGGGTTCCATTAGAGACAAAAAGACTTGTTGATTATTGAAAAATTAGTAGGTTTTAGTGATTTAATCATTGAAAAAAAAAATCCAAGAGAAAAAAAAAATTGAAGGTATGAAATCTTTGGGGGTAGAGCAAGATTTCATATGAGTTTTTTTAATTTATATCTAAGTTCAAAAAATTCATTAAAATCCATTAAAATACAATTCCTACAAAATCATTGATTTTTTTAATACATCTAGACTTATTTGGATTTCTTAAAAAGCTAAATTGAATACACCAAAATTTCATTGGAATCCTTATAAATATGGATTGAATACATCTTAATTTTAATGGAATTTTAAAAATTCTAAATTGAATACACCTGGATTAGTTTTTCTCTTAAACATCATCATTCATTCTCACTATTAATAAGTAGTATCATTTAAAATTTATTAAATTTATCTACTGAGATTTTTCTATAAACAAATGATTTAAAGAAATTAATTTTAGTCCCTAATAAAAGTATGTAGTCTAAAAATATTGTTTAAATTTATTTACTCACATAAATGACAAAATCAATTAAACATATTTCCAAAAGCTCAGGTTCATCAATAACTTCAATCCAATCAAATTACATGCTACTTATTATATATAATTATGGATCTAATCACTTAAAATATTTCAATTATGAATTACTTAAGATATTCAAAGTATGATACAATTTGAGTGGCATCAAGCATACATCCGCCCTAAAGAATTGAAGTTAAAGTTTTTCTTTTTGGTTTAGAAAGGAGTTAAAGATTACCCCCATATGTCAAATTGTTCTTTTCCCTATTCTTTCATTTGTTGATTTGCCAAGCCACTTCTTTGAAGGGTTGGTTTTCCTTAACCACTAAGGTTTAACAAAATATTTATAACCTTATGATCTTATGATCAGATTATTCCACTCTAGTTTTTCTTTTTAACATTGTCATTCATTCGCTCTATTAAAAAGTAGTATCATTTAAGATTTATAAATTTATCTACTAAGATTTTTCTATAAACAAATTATTTAAATAAATTAATTTTAGTCACTAATAAAAGTAGTAATGCTATGAAGTTTAAAAAAATATTGTTTAAAATTTACTCATATAAATGACAGAAAATATTTAAATTTATTTCCAAAGCTGACATTAATCAATAACTTCAATCCAATCAAATTATATATTATATGTTTTAATCACCTAAAATATTATATTATATATTATATATTATATGTTTTAATCACTTAAAACATTCCAATTATGAATTACTTAAGATACTCAAAATATGATACAATTTGAGTGGCATCAAACAGATCCCCCTAAAGAATTAAAGGTAAAGTTTTTCTCTTTGGTTTAGAAAGTAGTTAAAGATTACCACCATGTGTCAAATTGTTCTTTTCCTTTTTCTTTTATTTGTTGATTTGCCAAGCCACTCCTTTGAAGGGTTGGTTTTACTTATCCACCAAGTTTTAACAGAATATTTATAGCCTTCTACTGTTAAAAGGAAAAAAAAAAAATTGTAACCTTCTATTTAAAGCTAACTAGAAATTTATTAAAATCTTTTAAAATCAATCAATAGTTACGCAATCCATGATTCTAATATTATTTTCATAATTGGAAGATATAAAGTCTCGCGAAAAAATAAAACAAAAATATCTTACACGATGAAAATATTTATGACCACATGATGTATTAACGAATGGATTGACATTTATTGTTTAATATATTTATAAACTTTTTATCTTTTAAATTATTTCATCTATTACTTATTTATTGTAAAGAATTTAGTGCGGATAATTGCTAATTCTTTTTCATAGGAAGTTGGAAAGTATAAAAGTTTCAACTGTTTCAAGTAAACACCCTTCGGTTGAGTCTCTTTATTTTTCCATGCCAAGTCTTCTCCTCTTATTCACATCAGAGCTTCATATTTGTTTCCAGAGCAGTTAACATGAAAACCCTTTTCCAGTTAAGAACAAAGGCACTTAAAATTGTATTTGCGTGCTGGTTAAACTTCACTTCCACAACAGATGATGTGGATAAAAAGACTACACCACTTGGACCTCATGGGGTCTCTGCAAAAACTGTTGGTGTCTCTGCTCTTGCTCGTGATCTCCTTAACTTCGAAAGCACCTCCGAGGTACTACACTTTGATTGCTTGGGAAGGATTGTTGGTTATCTTCAATTTTAAGTACCTTTTCAGTTTAGCTAAGATGATCTGTTCTAACAAAAATGTGTTTTATTTGAATGATTTAAGGTTCCAGAAGAGCTGAGTCAATATGTTGAATTATCCAGGAAAGCTCAGGTTGACTGGTAATGAATCTAAATTGTTTTTTAAGAGATCAATTGTATTTCTATATTTGTTCTTATTTTGACTAGATATGAAAAAGTTGGTAGTGGAGAAAATTGCTTTTTTGAGTGATATAAGTGCTTCCTGGTATATATGAAGTTATAAAAAACTGTTAAACGCATGGAAGCAAGCAAAACCCTCTCCAAAAACACCAGAGGAAGCAGCCAGCCTTGTCATTTTGACCTTGGGCAAAGACCAAAAAGCAGATGTTGAGGTAACTTAGTAAAACACATTTAAGAATTACAATTATGGTCATAGGCATGGTCTGACACATAAAATTCTCATCATGTTAACTGTTAATTATTTTCACAGGGCTTGTTGACTTTCTACGGTTTGTCTCTTCCTGATACTATTGCTGAAATCTCTATCGATGTCGCAACACCATTGCCTGAAGGAGTGAAGTTTGAAATGGAGACACTAGCAGTGAGAAATATTTTCCTTACAAAACCCAAAATTATTTTACATGGAAGGTGAATTTGTGTGTATAGATGAAATGTTGTAATGGAATAGGTGGATGCTACATCAGTTCCTGATGGGGATGGGGTAACAGTGTATGTTAGTACACTGACCCAAAGGAGTCCTCGTGTGTTCCGAAAGAAGTACAGATAGCAGCTGAGCAACGGTCACAGACACTAATTCAGAAAAATTATGAAAGAGCCGATGCACTTCAACAGAAAATTATTGATGCTGGATATAGGTTAGTTATGATGAATCTAGAACTCATGTAACAACTTGTTCTTCTTTGAAAAAATAAAAATAAATAAATAAATTTGAGGTACACATGCAATGAGGGTGACTTAAACCTAAGAGTATCTCTAATGCAAGTTTGAATTATGAAAAAATAAAGTGTCATATAAAATAAATTGATAGATGGTTAAAATTAACCTCTCTAATACAAATTTCTCTAACCATTATCAAGCTGACATAGCAAAAGAGGAAATAAAAGTTGTCAACCTCAATTTCTATTTCTAAAGAGTCTTCTAGACGGTCATATTAGCAATAAATGATTGAGACTTTTATAAAATAATATTTTATGGTAATTTACTTTAATGATGTATTCTTGTATGATTATTTATCATTTAAAGAAGTAGAATAGCATTGGAGAGCCTCTTTAAACTTAAGTGTCTATCAATCCATGTTTATACCACGTAAGATGTATATTTTCTTGATATTAATGATATGTTCATTATTTTTTAAAAGACAATCCATATTTACATTGAAGATGTTTGAAGATATTGTCAGATTGAATGAAAGCTTAATCATATTGGATAGTGGTTCGTAAAATCTTATTAACACTTGAATGTCATAGTTTTGGTTTCTCATTTTTACAATCTTAGGATGATGTATCTTAAGGATGATAAGAAGGAGGTTCTAGCTCGAAAATATCAAATTCGATTAAGGTAACTTTATCTACTTGAGTGAATTATCTCACTAGTTAGTGTGCAATAGCGTCGTGGTTAACTGTTTTGGAAAGAGATCAGGGGAATAGATGCACCAGAGATTGCAATGCCCTATGGAAGAGAAGCAAAGGAAGCACTTGTAAAGATTGTTCGAGGGAAGCGTTTGAAAGTGCAGGTTTATGGGGAGGATCAATACCTACGTTATGTGGCAGATGTATACTGCAATGGCAAATTTGTGCAGGAATTGATGCTCAAGAAAGGGCTTGCATGGCATTATACTAAATTTGACCCAACGGCAGGAATTCACGATAGTGAGTGATCATATTTTGCTCATTCGTTGTATTTTGTTTGTGTTTGATTCTTCCTATAACTAAGTCTTGAGTAATGATGTATACACCAGTGGGAGAACCAGGCTCGAATAGAACGCAAAGGCTTGTGGGCATTGCCAAATCCGGAGAAGCCATGGGAATGGAGGAAGAAACAACGTGAAGACAGTGACAGACGTTGAAATTCCCAGTGTCTGTCAAGACTAGTAATTGTCGAGGCACAATCAGCACGACAGTTCATGGAACCGGGGTTGATGTATGTACTGTCATAATTAGAAATGTTTGAGTTTGGTATTTGAATTTAAAAACCAGTTGGAATATCAATTTGCTGCTTGTATTTATCACTTGCACAAGTAACTTTCTTGAGTTCGGTATTTGAATTGAAAAAACAGTTGTAACATTAGTTTGCTACTTGTTATTTATCACTTGTACAAGTAACTTTCTTCCACCATGTAAATCTTCATGTCGAAAGATAATTTGAATGAAAGTGACAAAAACAATGTAAAACAATGTCATTCTCTTTAGAAAGTTCTTAGGAACAAAAGACTTCCATTTTTTAAGCTAATATTAAACATTTCAATGAGCAGTTACCCAATTCACAATTGGAATATTACTCTCATAATTTGAAAATATAAACTCAAACGAGGAAAGGAGAAAAAAGGGATAAATCTAATTTCCCCCCTATCGTTTGGTATAATAATAAAAAAAACCTCTGATTTTAGAAATCATTAAAAATCTCATGTGGTTTGTAAAAATAGCCAAAAAAGACGACAGGGTTTTTTTTTACTATTTTTTATAAACAATAGAGGTTTTCTTACTATTTTTATAAACTACAGAAAAATTTTAGTGATTTTTAAAATTAGAGAGTTTTTTTTACTATTATGTCAAACTATAGAGGGAAGTTAAAATTATCCCAGAAAATGCCTCATACATGATGAAAATATATATAACCACCCGATGTACCAACGAATAGGCCAACATTTATTGCTTAATAAATTTATAAACTTTTTATATTTTAATATTGGTATTACTTATTTATTATAAAGAATTTCGTGCGGATAATTGTTAATTCTTTTTCATAAGAAGTTGGAAAGTACAAAAGTTTCAACGGTAATGTGTTGTAAAATTATGTGTTGTAATATAGGTCAAATATTAATATTATGTATTGTAATTTTACTGAAACCTATCAAGATATATCACTAACAACTACTGATTCTTACAAAATTATTGGAATATGTCAAGATATATTACTAATAATTCAAGCATAAAAATGGACTATAACCCTTGACCTTTTAAGACGGAAGAGAGTGCCGATCCACTCCTTCGAAGGGGTGGTGTGTGGTTTTGCACATAATTTTACACCAATAGAATATTTATAACATTACAAATTTATCAAAAATTAATAATATTTGCACATGTGAATTTTGTAAATCAAATAACTAGTGTACTCTTTTTCACATGATCACATCCATAATAAATGTTCGAATCTCACCATGTATTATTTATCATCTTTTGTAGGTAGTTTTTTTCCACTTATTATGGAAGTAGATTTCTCTCGTTTTATAATAGTAGATTTTCAAGTTTACCATGTGTGTTTATTAGCATCCATTTATAATTATCTTACTTTATTATAGGAGTAGATTTCTCGATTTATGGATAAATTTCTCCTTTTATTATAGGAGTACATATCTCTCAATTTTATGTGAAAAGAATATAAAGCCAATCATGTGCATCTATCCGTATGTATCGATAGTCTTTCTCATTTAATCTATGCCCTTTTAGCCTATATATATAGTGGCTAGACTAAAATAACTCAATTATTGACTTAAAAAGACGACTCAACATCAATCAATTTTCACTTAACTTTGATTTCAAAAGAAAACTCAAAACAAAATAATAATAATAAATAATTTATTCCAAAAAAAAAAAAATAGTATCTCATATATTTGTTGAGAGATAGTGTAGAGGAAAAAAAAAAAAGCTTATCATTTTTTTCTTTTTTTATTTTCATATTTTACATTCTAAATTTTTTTCAATTTCTCTTCTTTTTTTTTTTTCAATTTGAGCTTTCTGGTAAGTTTTGTCTTCAAATTTACTCTCTTTTCTAATAGTTTTTTTTTTTTTTGTCAGATCTAATGTCTTCAGATAAATAAACTCATCAAATCTAATTATCTTTATTTTCTTTCTACTTGGATTTCAAATACTTTCTTTCTCTCTTTGTTTTTGGTTTTCAATTTTTTTTCTCTCTACTTTTTTTTTTTTTTTTTGGGGTTTCCAAATGTTAGAGGGGAGAGAAAGTTGTTGGTATAAACATAATTTTTTTTAGGGATATTTTTATCCAAAATCCATTTTAGGTATTAATGAAACTTAAATTATTGATAGAGTGCTAAAGACCCCAAACAAGAGTATACAGGTGTTATATATCCAAAAAAAAACCCTAAACCCTCTACTGAACTACAAAATTCAATTATTTCCTTTAATACAAAACTCATTTTATGCATGTGAGTTAGACTAAAAATAACCTAAAATTTTGAATTCAAAATTGATACAACTCTTGGATTGAATAAAAATCATCGATAATCAAAATTTCAAATTCTTTTAGCTTTTGGATAACTGAAATTGACTCAAAGGACTATCAAAACCATACGGGATGAGACATTGGTGGCATAGTCCAAAAAATAGCTCTCATATGAAAAAGATCGACCCACACAACGATGACAAGACTGCAATATTGGAGTGTCGAACCCTAGTTCTCAAATAATTTAGGTGTGCTGCCTATTAGGATGACAAAGCACAAGCGACAAAAGTTGAAGTTACTGTGGTATGATTCTTAAGTAACCTTACATACTCATAATATTCATGTACCTAATGTAGTACGGATAACTGCTCATTGGTTTTTCATTGGAAGTTGGAAAGTATTTTAGTTCAGTGAACCCCTCCACTGTTGACTTTCAGCTTTTCTACTTGAAATGTCTTTCTCTTCTTCTCTTCTTCGAATCAGAGCTTCTTCCTTTGTTTCAAGTACAGTTTTTCATCCAAGCTCTTTTAGATTCATGAACACATTTTTGTTGGATTTTGTGTTCTAAGAGCTAGTAATTATGTAAACAGTTTTAATAAATAATAATGAAGTATTCATTTTATTCACTTTATATATTTTGTAAAAATTATATATACCATGAGAAACATTCTTGATTACTGATGTATTTTCATACTAAGTATATGTATGTTATATACAAGCGGATTTAGTTTGAGAGAAATAATCTAAAGAGTTCGTAGAAAGCAAATGAAGTTGAGTATTTTATTTATTGTAAATCTACAGTTGTGGTCCATTTCGTATTCGGTATGACAGTTTTATCCAAAACTATTCATGTAGTGACATAGAAATAGAGACATTTTATATAATAAAGATTATATAGGATTGGACTACGATAAACATAAGTCTCTAATTAATATCCATTAAACTTAGAGATTTATATTTATTGACTAGATGATCATATATGAATTGATCTTAATCCTGAGTATATTATGAACTTCTGTTTGTTGAGTTATATCATTTAATTTACATGGGTGAGATCGATAGAGATGTTTGATCAATAACTTCGTACTTTGAAGATATAATTTAGTAAGTAGCTAGGAACATTCTATATAATAGTGAAATCCACTATTTCTTGCAAGAAGTAGAGAAATAGTTCTCTTAAGGATTGATTTAAGTCTTGAACAATAAGAGCGTTCAACTTTTTGTTTATATATAAACGAAAAGATAAATTCATAAGTTATTATGAATATATTGTTCATTAGAGAATCAATGGTACTTATGGATCAAGATATAATTAGAAGGGTATAATGGACATTTTGACATAGCTCTAATTATGAACTATTTGTGGAATGTCAAATCATATGCAGTGATTAAATCAATGGACACTGAAAATTTCAGATTGTATAAAAACATCTGCAGTTTTGAGAGTGCAACCTTAGGTTTTTAATGGAGTAACTCTAAGATTAATAATAATGAATTATTTAATTAAAGAGTTTAATTAATAATTTCAATATTATTGGAGCTCAAAACTGTAGGTTCATCAAATCCCCTTGATAGCTTATTTCATTATAAAAACAATCAATGGACACTGAAAATTTCAGATTGTATAAAAACATCTGCAATTTTGATAGTGCAATCTTAGGTTTTTAGTGGAGTAACTCTAAGATTAATAATAGTGAATTATTTAATTAAATAGTTTAATTAATAATTTCAATATTATTGGAGCTCAAAACTGTAGGTCCATCGGATCCCCTTGATAACTCATTTCATTATAAAAAATGTGTATATAGAATATTATAATTGGATCGTCCAATTATAGTTGTTACATAAGTAGCAAAATATGTGTTCACATGATATTTGAATAATATTGATTATTCAAATTATTAATTAGTTCATTATTAATTAAGAATTAATAATTATTTAATTAATTTTATAAGAAGTCTTGAATTCAATTCTCAGTAGTGATTGGGTATAAATTAATTATGAATTAATTATAGGTTACAAGTTTGATTTCAAAATATAACATGAATTAATTTTGAATTAATTATGTTATATGGGGTAAAAGTTTAATTTTAATAAACTTGGAGTTTAATATTAATTTTGATTAAGTAAAACCCTAATTGGTTACCTATAAATAAAAAAGAAATAGTCTTCTTTTTCTAATATAAGTTATATTTTGGTTTTGTAGTAGGTTCTTTGAAATAGAAAGAAATTTTTTCTTTCTACAGCATAATACAGAGAAACCAAAATCAATATTCACCTCTTATACATATTGTTTGTTATTTTTAGAAAAGAAATGAATAGAGAGTGAGCATAATTCTATATAATTGTGCTCACTCACTTGTTTCTTGGTGTAGAGACATATCAAGGAAAGTAAGGTGGTGAGCAATCCACATAAATCAATACAAAAGGTACAAGATTCGATCTTTATTTAGTTTTATTATTTTATTTCATTGTTTTATGGATCTAGGTTTCTTGAGTTTTCTAAAAAATTTTAAAACTCAGTGTTCCACAAATTCTTATTTTTATAAAAACAATTGTTGTTTTTTCCCTTTAATTGGTATCAAATCCAGGTTCTAATAAAACGGTGTTTTTAAAATAATAAGTTTTATATTAATTTGTATGTCATTGAATAGATACTATTATTTTTTATTTGATTATGATGTAATGTATTTTTATTCATGTTTGATGAATGAGATTGCATGATATGATTGTTAATTGTATGGTTCTTTAGTTATTTTAATTTGATTAAATTTGTAAGCTGTTTGTGGCAATTTTTCTGTTGTAATTCATAATTTTAGGGTTTTTTTTTTTTTTTGAAGATTGGCTACTGAATTTGTTCTGGAATTTTGCTGTTGTTATGGGTGTAAATTACGAAAGAATTGAGATTAAAATCGAAAAATATGATTTGTGCTCATGTAGTGCGGTCGGCGCATGAGATGCGTAACAAGCACTGATATTGATGCATGAATGTGGTCGGTCTAGTTGATGCAAATGCCACTACGAATTGATGCGTAAACATAAAATAGCATCGAGATTGCATCTGACCGTGGGGCAATAACATGTGCACTGCACACGGCAGTGTGGTGCAAACCTGTGCAAAAAGGTTGTGCACAGGTGGGCACCACACTATGCTCACAACGAAATTAGATTTTATAAAAAAAATAATAATAATAATAAAATATTGATGCAATTGTATGACGTGAGCAAACCTGGTGCAATTATTTGTATACTGCACCAGGCTTGCTCACGTGTTGCCACTTGGCAACTGTTAATTTTCTTTTTATTTAATGCTTTTTTTTTTATAAACATCCCCTAGATTTCTATTTTATCATATTTTCAAGGATTTTAAATTTCTATTTCTTTCGTAATTTTTTCTTAAATTGTTAAAAAGACTTGAAAATAATTATTGGGTTCGAAAAATAAGAAATGGTCTTCAAATCCAATCCATTTAATTAAAGTTCTTGATAATTAAATCAGATTTAATCTTGAGTCTAATAAAACCCATAAAGACCTTGAAGACTATAAAGACTATAAGTGAAGGTTAAGGAATGTCTTGATTAATTTATGTGATTTTGAAATTAGATTTAAATTGTTAAAACCAAAGAACCCAATCATACACATATTGTTTATTTAAATTATTTATCATGTGATGATTGAATAATTTGTTGATAACATGACCATGCATAAAATATATCATATAGAATAGAGAGTGTCTACTCATTACATTATAATATGACATGCATCATATGTATTATTTTATTTTATTATTAAATTGTTTATTAGTATAAATAGAAGAATAATACATAGAATGCCTTTTAAATAATTTGAATTGATTTTAGTAGAAAATCATAGGTTTCAAATTAGAAATATGATTTCAATAATTGACATTCATAATGTGGATTAGATTTTCAGTAGTTAAAATCTGGTAACTTCATATTAAATCTAGTCTTTATAATTTTGATTATTTAGATTAGATTTATAAATTAAATTAGATTTCTAAGTTTTAAAAATCCGGTAATTCATTAAGTGTTAATAAGTTTCGAACTTTAATAACTCATAAATTCTTAGTAATTTAGATTATCTTCTTAGTCATTAATAATATAAGACGATTACTAAGAATTTTTAATAGAAAACCCTAACATTAAAATAGTGAGTGGGAGAGAGATATATGACAATATATCTCGCGGTTTCCATCATTAGTTCAACACCGTGAAACTTAAAGGCGCCTCGAGACGGCTTTGTTATCGTCTCCCTACAGGTGGTGTCTATTTAAGTTGATCAAGGTTGACTTCCTAATGGATAGGATTCCTAAATGTATCTTGGGATTGACCTACCCTATGACAGCAATTCTCGAGCTAAGTCCATGGAATCCGAAATGATGGGTTACACTCATAAAGGAAATAATTAATTGTTAATTATTTTCCTGACCGAAAAATGGTAGTTAAATAATATAAGAATAAGAGTTATTTTGTTATATTATTTAATTGAGAATGTCTCAGTTTAACATACAAATATTTGACCTACCATATGGCAGCACTTATTTGTGAAATGTTAGATTATCGTGGCATAGTAATTATTTTGTAGGGTATTTTCTAATTCATTATTCCTATATCAAGCATCATGTTTAATTTTATGTCAAAGTTACATGATATTAATTTTTGCAAATTGATATTAAATGTCTTTTATTTTATTTATTTCAACTATGATATTTATGTTGATTTTTATTTTAGCTAATGATAAACTTAACGGGGAAAATTATGTCAAATGGAAAAGTAACATGAACGCAATTCTGGTATGTGAGGACCTTAAATTTGTCACGACTCAACCTTGTCCTCCCCAGCCAGCAGAAAATGCTGGACGTGCTGTGCGCGAGGCCTATGAGAAATGGGTCACAGCCGATGAGAAAACCCACTGCTACTTGTTAACAGGGATGTCCAAGGTGCTTGCTATCAAGCACGAGACAATGATAACAACAACTCAGATACTGGAGTCATTGCAAGCATGTTTGTGCACCATTCTGAGCAGCAACGACACAAAGCTATTTGTGCTGTTATGACTGCTAGGATGAAGGAGAGTACATCTGTTTGAGAGCATGTTTTGAAAATGATGACCCACTTCAACACGGCTGAAAGTCATGATGGGGCTATAGATGAGCAGCCAAGTGAGTATGATACTAGAAACTCTTTCGAAGAGTTTCATGCAATTTAAGAGCAACTATGTTATGAACAAGTTGACTTACTCACTTACGCAGTTGCTCAATGAGCTCACTACTTATGAATCCATGAATAAGCACAAAAGTGAGTCCGGTGCAGCAAATGTTGCTGAGACTTCTTCTTCTAGTAAAAACAAGAGGAAGAGAAACATTGAAAAAACTAAGGTTAAGGCTAAGGCTAAGAAGCAAGCTACTCAAAAGAAGAGTAAAAAAAGCTTCAAGACCACCAAGCCTAAAGGAAAATTTTCCATTGTGGTGTTAATGGGCATTGGAAGAAGAACTATCCTAAGTACCTCAAGAAGGTCAAAAAGAAGAAGATAAAAGGTAAATGTGATTTACTAGTCATTGAATCTTGTTTAGTGGAGAATGATTCATCCCCTTGGATAATTGATTCAGAAACCACTAATCATGTTTGTTCTTCTTTGCAGTTGATTGATTTATATAAGGAGCTTGATGAAGGTGAGTTCATCATGCGAGTCGGGACTGGGGAAGTCATTTCAGCAAAGGCAGTGGGAGAAGTTAGACTTCGTTTCAATAATAATTGTTTTATTGCAATGAACAATGTTTATTTTATTCCAGATTTTAAGAGAAATTTGATTTTTATATCTAAACTTTTGGAATTTAATTATTCTGTTTCTTTTTATAATAAATCAGTTATTATTTCTAGAAACGGTTTAAAATTTATTCAGGGATGCAAGAAAAGGATTTATATGTGTTAAGACCGTTAATGCATAAACCACTACTTAATACTGAAATGTTTAAGGTTGAAAAACCAAAAGCAAAACCACAAAATATTTCTCAAAGTGATGACACATATCTTTGACATCTAAGACTTGATCATATTAACCTTGATAGATTAAACAAACTTGTAAAGAGTGAACATTTAAGCAAGTTAAAGATCAGTATTTTACCTGTTTATGAATCATGTCTATAAGGTAAAATGACCAAAAAACCTTTTACTGGAAAAAGGCTTAGAGCTAAGGAACTGCTAGAGTTTATACATTCGGACGTTTGCGGTCCTATGAATGTTAAAGCTAGAGGGGATTATGAATATTTTGTCACCTTTATTGATGATTATTCTAGATATAGGTATGTTTACCTAATGCAACGGAAGTTAGAAACCTTTGAAAAGTTCAAAGAATTTTGAGCTGAAGTTGAAAATCAATTAGGTAAAACATTGAAAACTCTACGATCAGGTCGTGGAGGCGAGTATCTTGATACAAAGTTTAAGGATTACTTGCTTGAGTATGAGATTCTATCCCAATTGACTGCTCATAGAACACAATAACGGAATAGTGTTGCAAAAAAGAGAAATCGGATCCTTTTGGATATGGTGAGATCTATGTTTAGTTCCTCATCACTACCTAGTTCATTCTAAGGATATGCATTGCAAATTGCAATGTATATTTTGAATGTTATACCATCTAAGTCAGTTCCAAAGACGCCTTTAGAATTGTGGAAAGGTCGCAAAGCTAGTTTACGACATTTTCGCATATAGGGGTGTCCAGCACATGTGCTGAAGAATAAGATTGGGAAGTTGGAACCACATTCAAAAGTTTATCTATTTGTAGGTTATCCCAAAGAGACTAAGGACGGACTCTTTTATAATCCTGGAGAAAACAAAGTGTTTATATCGACGAACGCTATTTTTCTTAAAGAGAACTATATGAGATATTACAAACCGCGAAGTACAGTTGTACTTGAGGAGTTACTTTCTAGGTCGAACAGTACCTTGTCAACAATAGTTGTTGACAAAGACATAATTCAGACCACTTCTGAACGTCAGATAGATTCTCATCAGAATCATCTACCACCTCGTTGTAGTGGGAGGGTTATTAGACCACCAGTTCGCTACAGAGAGATTGGAGAGACACAAATTGCTATCTCCAACGAGAGTGTAGATGATTCATTAACATATCAATATGCAATTGAGGATTCTGATAAGGATGAATGGCTTAAAGCCATGAATCTTGAGATGGAGTCTATGTACTCTAACTCGGTCTGGGAACTTATGGATCAACCAGATGGGATAAAACTCATAAGTTGTAAGTGGATCTATAAAAGGAAGAGATGAGTGGATGGAAAAGTAGAGACCTTTAAAGCTAGACTAGTGGCAAAGGGTTATACCCAGAAAAGAGGGAGTTGACTATAAGGAAACTTTCTCGCTAGTAGCTATGCTTAAGTCCATTCAGTTTCTTCTATCTATTGCCACATGTCTCAACTATGAGATTTGGCAAATGGACGTCAAGATTGCATTTTTGAACAGTAATCTTGATGAAAG
Source organism: Litchi chinensis (assembly GCA_019925255.1). NCBI lineage: Eukaryota > Viridiplantae > Streptophyta > Magnoliopsida > Sapindales > Sapindaceae > Litchi > Litchi chinensis. The sequence continues at coordinate 23,684,831 of CM034463.1, read as the reverse complement.
CATCTATATGGTACAACCAAAGTGTTGACGATCGGAATCGGTCAACACCCGGGGGGTCGGAACCTCGCCTACGGAACGATTTGTACGGGGCCGACGGTGAAGACCGTGTCGAACCGGGGGTGAAGACCATTCCGGGCAACCCCTTTTGACCTCTTGAGGTCGCGTTCGGAGTTGAACCCTCAACCTTATATGTTTTTTTGGGTTGACAACTCCTACCACCAAATTGAGAGCTTGACTCAATTTGGTGGTAGGAGTTGTCAACCCAAAAAACATATAAGGTTGAGGGTTCAACTCCGAACGCGACCTCAAGAGGCCAAAAAGGGTTGCTCGGGATGGTCTTCACCCCCGGCTCGACACGGTCTTCACCGCCGGTCCCGTACAAATCGTTCCATAGACGAGGTTCCGACCCCCCGGGTGTTGACCGATTCCGATCGTCAACATTAAAACGCGCGTTTTAATGTTGATGATCGAAATCGGTCAACACTCAGGGGATCGAAACCTCGCCTACGGAACGATTTGTACAGGGCTGGCGGTGAAGACTGTGCCGAGCCGGGGGTGAAGACCACGCCGGGCAACCCCTTTTGACCTCTTGAGGGTCGCGTCCGAAGTTGAACCCTCAACCTTATAGGTGTTTTTGGTGCAAATGTGCTGAAGATTGCATCACAAGATAACCTTACTGATCCGTTTACGAAAACCTTAACGGCTAAAGTGTTTGAAGGTCATCTAGAGGGTCTAGGATTACGAGATATGTCCCATCTGCTTTAGGGCAAGTGAGAGATTGTTGGATTTTGTGTCTTAAGAGCTTGTAATTATGTAAGCGGTTTTAATAAATAATAATAAAATATTCATTTTATTCAATTTATATATTTTGCAAAAATTGTATATATCATGAAAAACATCCTTGATTACTGATGTATTTTCAAACAAAGTATATAAATGTTATATACAAACGGATTTAGTTTGAGAGAAGTAATCTAAAGAGTTCATAGAAAGCAAACAAAGTTGGATACTTTGTTTATGGTAAATCTACAGTTGCGGTCCATTTTGTATTCGGTATGATAGTTTTATCCGAGACTATTCATGTAGTGATATGGAAATAGAAACACCTTATATAATAAAGATTATATAGGACTAGGTCACGATAAACATGAGTCTCTAATTAATATCCATTAAACTTAGAGATTTATATTTATCCACTAAATAATCATATATGAATTGATCTTAATCCTGAGTGTATTATGGACTCCTGCTTGTTGAGTTATATCATTTGATTTACATGGGTGAGATCGATATAGATGCTCGATCAATAACTTTGTATTTTGAGGATATGATTTAATAAGTAGTTGGGAACATTCTATACAATAGTGGAATCCATTCATTCTTGCAAGAAGTAGAGAAATCGTTCTCTTAAGGATTGATTCAGGTCTTGAATAATAAGAGCGATTAACTTTATATTCATATGTAAAAGGAAAGATAAATTCATAAATTGTTATGAATATATTGTTCATTAGAGAATCAATGGTACTTAAGGATCAAGATATAATTAGAGTGGTATAACGGATATTTTGACCTAGCTCTAATTATGAACTATTTATGGAGGGTCAAATCATATGTAGTGATTAAATTAATGGACACTGAAAATTTCAGATTATATAAAAACATCTGCAGTTTTGATAGTGTAATTTTAGGTTTTTAGTGGAGTAACTCTAAAATTAATAATAGTGAATTATTTAATTAAAAAGTTTAATTAATAATTCCGATATTATTGGAGCTCAAAGCTGTAAGTCCATCGAGTCCCCTTGATAGCTCATTTCACTATAAGAAATATGTATATAGAATATTATAATTAGATCGTCTAATTATAGTTGTTACATAAGTAGCAAAATATGTGTTCACTTGGTATTTGAATAATATTGATTATTCAAATTATTAATTAGTTAATTATTAATTAAGAATTCATAATTATTTAATTAATTTTATAAGATGTCTTGAATTCGATTCTCAACAGTGATCAAGTATAAATTAATTATGAATTAATTATAGGTCACAAATTCGATTTCAAAATATAACATAAATTAATTTTAAATTAATTATGTTATATGGGGTAAAAGTTTAATTTTAATAAACTTGAGGTTTAATATTAATTTTGATTAATTAAAACTCTAATTGGTTGCCTATACATAATAAAAAAAAAAAATAGTCTTTTTTTTCTAATAAAAGTTATATTTTGGTTTTACTGTAGAAATTTTTTCTTTCTACAGCATAATACGGAGAAACCAAAATCAATGTTCACCTCTTATACATATTGTTTGTTCTTTTTAGAAAATAAATGAATAGAGAGTGAGCATAATTCTATATAATTGTGCTCACTCACTTATTTCTTGGTGTAAAGACATATCAAGAAAGATAAAGTGATGAGCAATCCACATAGATCAATATAAAAATATACAAGATTCAATCTTTATTTAGTTTTATTATTTTATTTCATTGTTTTATAAATTTAAGGTTCTTGAGTTTTCTAAAAAACTTTTGAAATTCAGTGTTCCGCAAATTCTTAGTTCTATAAAAATAATTGTTGTTTTTTCCATTCAATTTTGTCCATGGGAAATGCTCTAAGATTTCTATATGGGAAATGTTGCAACCCCACAACACATGACCAACTGCAGTCTGGATCACTTGCACCTAACGAGGTCTCTATGTAATTGCCTGCTGATTTGCAGGGCTTGTTGGCTGTCTATGGTTTGCCTCTTCCTGATGCTCTTGTCCAAAATTCTACTGGTGTTTCAACATCATTGCCTGAAGGAGTCAACTTTGAAATGCAGACACTTCCGGTTAGAAAAAATCTTCCTCTTAAGACTCCGATTTATCATACATGAGTCACAATTTTTCGCCTGTATTGATGAAATTTTATGATGGACTAGGTGGATACAAAATCAATTCTAGATGGGGATACCATAACAGCGTATGTAGTACAGCTGATCCGAGGGAATCCTCGTGTGTTCCCCGGGATGTACAAGTGGCAGCTGCGCAACGATCACAGGCACAAGCTCAGAGGAATTACGTGAAAGCTGATGCACTCCACCAGGAAATCATTAATTCTGGATACAGGTTTGTTTATGAAACCTGATTTTGCTTGAAGTACTAGTTTGACAAATCCAACAATTCTGTTAGTGTTGATCTCTAATTATTGATATCTTATAGGATGATAAATGTTCAAAACAATGAGGAGGTTCTTGCTCGAAAGTATTTAATTCAATTAAGGTAACTTTATCTAGTGATTGAATTCAATCAATTTAAGGGGCGTTTACTAATTGAAAATGAAAATAAAATGTAATCAGATTTCACTAAAAGGGATCCAGGTGGGGAATTAAGTACCCTTTTCAGCAGTAGATGTGCGGTAAGAGTAAATACTTGCTGCGATTAATGGTTTTGGAAAGTGATCAGGGGAATTGATGCACCGGAGAGTTCAATGCCCTGTGGAAGAGAAGCAAAGGCAGAACTTGTTAGGCTTGTTCAAGGCAAGTGCTTGAGAGTCCTGGTATACGGGGAGGATCGATATGGGCGCTGCATTGGCGATGTATACCACAATGGCAAATTTGTGCAGGAATTGATGCTCAAGAAAGGGTGTGCATGGCATTATACTGTATATGACCAACGCCAGGAATTTGCAAATGTGAGTGATCATCAAATATTTGATTATAGTTTTGCTCATTCTTTGTATTACGTTGAATAATTCTTCCAAGTACTAAGTCTTCAATGATGGTATATCAGTGGGAGAAACAGGCACAAGCAAATCGAATTGGGTTGTGGGCAGCATCAAACCCGGAGAAGCCATGGGAATGGAGGAAAAACAAACGTGAAGGGAGATAACATTATCCTGGAAGAAGAAGAAGAAGAAACCATTCACACAAATTTAAAGCTTTCTTTCTCTGCCTCAAAACTTGTCATTCTCCAGCCACACAACCAAAACTTCCAGGTTAAATACATTCAAATCCTGGAATTGGTAGCCGAATATAGAAAATAGCAACAAAAAAAAGATCACAGAGCAGTTCATATAGTTTTATTTAGAAATGTTAAAGCTTAGTATTTGAATTGAAAAACCAACTGTAATGTTATTCTCTGTGTACAAAAATCTTGTGTTAAGTAATTAATTTATTTTGAAGGGAAAGCAAAGTTCAGTTGTATAGAATCTATATTGAATATCAGTAGTTTAATGTCGGAATTAGAGACAATGAGCTCATATTGCACTTTATTGAGCCTGAAATAATGGTGCTGGTACCCTGAAAGAGTAAAATATGCTCTATAGTTAATTCATGCTATATTAATATATTAAAGATTCGAAAAAAAAAAAAAAAAGAACGGTACAATTTTAATATGTGTCACTTAGAAAGAAGATACAGGATATAATACAAGATGGTAAATAATTAGTTTAATATATGATGTGTCTATCTTTTAATGCAAATTCTATGATCAGATCATCCCACTTTAGTTTTTTCTCTTTAACATCGTCATTCATTCATTAGATTAATAATTAGTATCATTTAAGATTTATTAAATTTATCTATTGAGATTTTTCTATAAACAAATGATTTAAAGAAATTAATTTTAGTCCCTAATAAAAATAATAATGTTGTGTAGTCTAAAAAATATTGTTTAAATTTATTTACTCACATAAATGACAGAAATTAATTCAATTTATTTTCAAAGCTCAGGTTAATCAATAACTTCAGTCCAATCAAATTATATGTTATTTATTTATATAATTATGGATAACTAATCACTTAAAATATTCCAATTATGAATTACTTAAGATAATCAAAGTGTGATACAATTTAAGTGGCATCAAAAGTACCGGCCCACAAGAATTAAAGTTAAAGTTTTTCCCTTTGGTTTAGAAAGTAGTTAAAGATTAACACCATATATCAAATTGTTCTTTTCCCTATTCTTTCATTTGTTGATTTGCCAAGCCACTTCTTTGAAGGGTTGGTTTTCCTTAACCACTAAGGTTTAACAAAATATTTATAACCTTATGATCTTATGATCAGATTATTCCACTCTAGTTTTTCTTTTTAACATTGTCATTCATTCGCCCTATTAAAAAGTAGTATCATTTAAGGTTTATTAAATTTATCTACTAAGAAGTTTTTTCGAAAAGCTAATTAATTAAATAAATTAACTTTAGTCACTAATAAAAGTAATAATGCTATCTAGTCTAAAAAATTTTGTTTAAAATTTACTCACACATAAATGAAAGAAAGTATTTAAATTTATTTTCAAAGCTCAGATTAATCAATAACTTCAATCAAATCAAATTATATATTATACGTTTTAATCACTTAAAATATTCCAATTATGAAATACTTAAAATATTTAAAGTATGATACAATTTGAGTGGCATCAAATAGATCCGTCTTAAAGAATTAAAGTTAAAGTTTTTCTCTTTGGTTTAGAAAGTAGTTAAAGATTACCACCATGTGTCAAATTGTTCTTTTCCTTTTTCTTTCATTTGTTGATTTGCCAAGCCACTCCTTTCAAGGGCTGGTTCTACTTAACCACTAAGGTTTAACAGAATATTTATAACCTTCTACTATTAAAAAGAAAAAAAAAAAAATTGTAACCTTCTATTTAAAGCTAATCAGAAATTTATCAGAATAGTTATGCAATTGACGATTTGAATATTACTCCCATAATTGAAAGTTATAAACTCTCGAGACAAAAGGAGAAAAAAATGTCTTACACGCGATGAAAATACACACAACCATCTGATGTACTAACGAATGGGTTAACATTTATTGTTTAATAAATTTACAAACTTTTTTATCTTTTAAATTATTTCATGGTATTACTTATTTACTGTAAAGAATTTCGTGCGGATAATTGCTGATTCTTTTTCATAGGAAGTTGGTACGTATAAAAGTTTCAACTGTTTCAAGTAAGCACCCTTCTGTTGACTCTGCTTCGTTTACTTCGCCAAGTCTTCTCCTCTTATTCACATCACAGCTTCATCTTTGTTTCCAGAGCAGTTACCAATGTTACCATGAAAACCGTTTTCCAGTTAGGAACATCTGCATTTAAAATTCTATTTGGGGGATTTGCACTTAAAATTCTATATGAGGTCTGGTGCGACTTCGGTTCCACAACAGATGATGTGGATGAGGACTCTACATCACTTGGACCTCATGGGGTCTCTGCAAAAACTGTTGGTGTCTCTGCTCTTGCTTATGATCTCTTTAACTTCGAAAACACGTCCCAGGTACCACACTTTCTGATATTTTCAAGCCTGTTTTTGAGGGTTTTTTTTTTTTTTATATTGCTTCGGAAGGATTGTTGGTTATCTTCAATTTCAATTAACTTTTCAAGTTAGGTAGATGATCCATTCTAACAAAAATATGTGCTTTATTTGAATGATTTAAGGTTCCAGAAGAGCTGAGTAAATATGTTGAATTATCCAGGAAAGCTCAGGTTGATTGGTAATGAATCTAAATTGTTTTGTAAGAGATCAGTTTTGTTTCTATATTTGTTCTTATTTTGACTAGATATGAAAAAGTTGGTAGTGGAGAAAATTGCTTTTTTGAGTGATATAAGTGCTTCCTGGTGTATATGAAGTTATAGAAAACTATTGAAAGCATGGAAGCAAGCAAAACCCTCTCCAAAAACACCAGAGGAAGCAGCCGGCCTTGTCATTTTGACCTTGGGCAAAGACCAAAAAGCAGATGTTGAGGTACCTTAATAAAACATATTTAAGAACTATAATAATGCATGGTCATAGGCATAGTCTGACACATAAAATTCTTATCATGTTAACTGTTAATTATTTTCACAGGGCTTGTTGACTTTCTATGGTTTGTCTCTTCCTGATAATATTGCTGAAATCTTTAACGATGTTGCAACACCATTGCCTAAAGGAGTGAAGTTTGAAATGGAGACACTACCAGTTAGAAATATTTTCCTTATAAAACTCAAAATTATTTTACATGGAAGGTGAATTTGTGTGTATTGATGAAATGTTGTAATGGAATAGGTGGATGCTAGATCAGTTCCTGATGGGGATGGGGTAACGGTGTATGTTAGTACAGCTGACCCAAAGGAGTCCTCGTGTGTTCCGAAAGAAGTACAGATAGCAGCTGAGCAACGGTCACAGGCACTAATTCAGAAAAATTATGAAAGAGCTGATGCACTTCAACAGGAAATTATTGACGCTGGATATAGGTTAGTTATGATGAATCTAGAACCCATGCAACAACTTGTTTTAAAAAAAAAAAAAAAAAAAATTGAGGTGACATGTGCGATGGGGTGACTCAAATTTAAGATATTATCAGATTGAATGAACGTTCAACCATATTGAATAATGGTTTATAAAATCTTATTAACACCTGAATGTCATAGTTTTGGTTTCTCATTTTTACAATCTCAGGATAATGTATCTAAAGGACAGGGAGGAGGAGGTTCTAGCTCGAAAATATCGAATTCGATTGAGGTAACTTTATCTACTTGAGTGAATTATCTCACTAGTTAGTGTGCAATAGTGCCGTGGTTAACTATTTTGGAAAGAGATCAGGGGAATAGATGCACCAGAGAATGCAATGCCCTATGGAAGAGAAGCAAAGAAAGCACTTGTTAAGATTGTTCAAGGGAAGCCTTTGAAAGTGCAGGTTTATGGGGAGGATCAATACCTACGTTATGTGGTAGATGTATACTGCAATGGCAAATTTGTGCAGGAATTGATGCTCAAGGAAGGGCTTGCATGGCATTATACTAAATATGACCAACGACAGGAATTCGCGAAAGTGAGTGATCATATTTTGCTCATTCGTTGTATTTTGTTTGTGTTTGATTCTTCCCATAACAAAGTCTTGAATAATGATGTATACACCAGTGGGAGAACCAGGCTCGAATAGAACGCAAAGGCTTGTGGGCATTGCCAAATCCGGAGAAGCCATGGGAATGGAGGAAGAAACAACATGAAGACAGTAACAGACATTGAAGTTCCCAACATCTGTCAGGACTAGTAATTGTCGAGGCACAACCAGAACCTGAACGACCACGACAGGTAAATATGGAGACATAACTCGAACCGGAGTAAATATGCACAATAACAACCATAGAAGATGAAATAACAGTTCATGGAACCAGGGTTGATGTATGTACTGTCATATTTAGAATGTTTTAGTTTGGTATTTGAATTGAAAAACCAGTAGGAATATCAGTTTGTTGCTTCTTATTTGTCACTTGCACAAGTAACTTTCTTGAGTTTGGTATTTGAATTTAAAAACCAGTTGGAATATCAGTTTGCTGCTTCTATTTATCACTTGCACAAGTAAATTTCTTTCACCATGTAAATCTTCATGTCGATAGATAATTTGAATGGAAGTGGCAAAAACAATATCATTCTCTTTAGAAAGTTTTTAGGAGCAAAAGCCTTCCATTTTTAAGCTAATATTAAACATTTCAATTAGTAGTTACCCAATTAACGATTGGAATATTACTCTCACGATTGGAAGATATAAACTCAAAGAAGGAAAGGAGAAAAAAATGATAAATCTAATTTCCCCCTATAATTTGGTATAATAGCCAAAAAAACTTCTGACTTCAAATATCACTAAAATTCTCTTGTGGTTTGTAAAAATATCCAAAAATACCCTTGACAACGGTATTTTTTTTTTTTTAATATTTTTTATAAACAACAAGAGTTTTCTGACTATTTTTATAAACAAAAAAAAAAAAAAAAATTAGCGATTTCTAAAGTTAGAGAGTTTTTTTGTTGTTATGTCAAATTATAGGAGGGAAATTAAAATCCTCCCAAAAAATGCCTCATACATGATAAAAATATGTACAACCACCTCATGTATCAACAAGTGGACTAACATTTATTGTTTAATAAGTTTATAAACTTATTTATATTAATATTGGCATTACTTATTTATTATAAAGAATTTCATGTGGATAATTGTTGATTCTTTTTCATAGGAAGTTGGAAAGTACAAAAGTTTCAACTATAATGTGCTGAAAAATTACGTGTTACAATATAGATCAAATATTAGTATTATGTACTATAGTGTTGTGGGTATATCTTGGGCTGCATAAACGGACTGGTAAAAGCCCAATAAACTAACCCAAAGGGTTGATCCAATAGACAAAGTTCAGGATCCAATGAACAGATCTAATAGACGAAGACCCCAGCTCGCTATACATCCAGCTCGCAGGATTGAGCTCTCAGCTCGCTATACATCCAACTCGCAGAATTGAACTCTCAGTTCGCAGCTCGTTATACATCCAGCTCGCAGGATGGAGCTCTCAGCTCTCAGCTCGCAATTCTCAGGTTGCTGATCAACCTGGATCTACCTCAGCTCACGAGACTGATGTGTCAGCTCTTTCGAGTTCGTGCTATAACTAATCTCTCATATTAAGACTTCCTGATCTCGTGTCTGTGAGATCTATGCTATCCCGAATCCCGAAGAGCATTTAATGCAGTGATAGCTATGTCAGAATTGTTAATTAATGCAATATGACTATAACAGAGTAGTTAATGTAATAATTATTTCTTAACATGCACTATACTCAGGTTGTAAATCCTCCACTATAAATAAGGGTGAAATTATTTGTAAAAGAGAGCTTTGAGTGATATTGTCACTCTGCTAAAATATATTCAGAGTAGTCCGTGGACGTAGGCACCATTGTCGAACCACGTAAAAATCTTTTGTTCTTCTTCTCTTTTCTTTTTGGTCTGCTTTGTTGCTCTCTGATTGCAGGTATTGGGTATTGAATCTCTTAGTCAACTGAATCCTATCGTCGACATATAGTTTTATCAAAACCTGTCAATATAAACCATTAATAACTATCAATTCTTATAAAATTATCTAAATGTGTTGTTATGGCCATTTTCGCGACCTAAGCAAATGGGTCATTAAAGGCCCAAAGGATGCATACAGTAGTGAAAGGCCCAAAGAGCTCATTCCTCAGGTCACGACTACGAGCTCGCTGGACCCTCAAGCTCATGCCCATGTCAGATTTACTTTAACGCATCCTCAACTCGCGACCGTGACGAAGTTTATCTCAGCATATCTTCAGCTCACATAAGTATACAGATCGGTGAGCTCACGTCACGCAGTGTCTTGAGAAGCTAATGCCAGATTGTCCTGATTTTCAGATTTCACGCCGACTCAATCTCTATAATTTCCGATGGGCATTTAATGCAGTGGCAGCTATGCATTTAATACGGAGAAGACTTTACCTGAAATATTTAATACGAGAGTGGGCATGTAAGAATAATCATTGTTGTAGTAATAAATGCAGTATGATCTGAGTCAGATTAGTTGAAAATAATGATGATTTTTAGCTTGTAAAACACTTAATTGTCACCCCCCATCCTCTATAAATAGAGGTGATGTTCATTGTAAAAATAAGTTTAACATTAGTATTGTCATTACTCTGCCAAAATATATTGAGGATGACCCATAGACGTAGGCACACTTACCGAACCACGTAAAAATTTTTGTCTTTGCATTCTTCGTTCTCCACTTCTCTTGTTATTAATTGCTTCTTTACTATTACTCATCTATCTTAACCAGCATTTAATCGTTTTTATTGTCATTTACTAACCTTAAACAATATTTATTATCATTTATAACCACAATCGCAGTTTAGGCCTTTGGATCTTCAGGGCGATCGATTCTGGATGTCGACATGTGTCAAGATAGATCACTAATAGTTTGAGCACAAGAGTGAACTATAACTCTTGACCTTTTAAAATAGAAGAGAGTACCGATCCACTCCTTCGAATAGGTGGTGTGTGATTTTGCACAGAACTTTGTACCGATAGAATATTTATAACTTTACAAATTTATTAAAAATTAATAATATTTCCACATGTGAATTTTGTAAATCAAATAATTAGTGTACTCTTTTTCACATGATCACCTCCATAATAATGATTCGAATTTCATCATGTATTATTTATCACCTTTTGTAGGTAGTTTTTTTTCATTTATTATGAAAGTACATTTCTTTCATTTTTATGAGAGTAAATTTTAAGGTTGCCCATGTGTGTTTATTAGCATGTATTTGTAATTATCTTACTTTATTATAGGAGTAAATTTCTTAATTTATGGGTAAATTTCTCCTTTTATTATGGAAGTACATCTCTCTCAATTTTATGTGAAAATAATATAAAGTAAAATCATGCGTATCTATTCATATGTATCGATAGTTTTTCTCATTTAATTTGTGTCCTTTTAGCCTAACCACTATATATATAGTGATTAGGCTAAAATAACTGAATTATTGACTTAAAAACAATGACTCAACATCAATTAATTTTCACTTAATCCAATGGTGAAAAAATTGAATAAATTCAAAATTGATAACAATAATTGGACTGAGTGAAAATAGACCTATGAATGTTGAAATTACTTTTTAAATCAAAATTTTAAATTATTCTATCCTAACCCATTTGCCAGGTGAAATTCATAGGAAATGGTACCACTAAATCCCACATTTTTATGTCTTTAGTGTTAGATTAATAAGTTGAGTTTCGATGGTACAACTACCAAAATTACCCTGGATATATTAAAACACATCCGCCACTCATTTTTTTTCATTTTTCTTACTTTTCTTTTTCTCTCACTTTCACTCTTTTTATCTTTCCGATAACTATTTTTCATAACCCAATTCCTTAATAAACGTCAATTTTCATTAAAATATATATATCTATGATTAAATCTAATATTTGCTTTGATTTTTCTATGGATTTGATTTATGTATTTTGGATTAATTTTAAGATTGGTAACTTTTACAAGTAAAAATAGGAAAACAAGAAGGAAAAAAAAAACCTCGATTCCAAAAGCAAACTCAAAATCAAAATAATAATAATAATAATAATATATCCCAAAAAAAAAAAAAGTATCTCATATATACTAGTTGAGAGAGTGTAGGGAAAAAAAATTATCATTTCTTTTTTTTTTTCATATTTTACATTCTGAATTTTTTCAACTTCTCTTTTCTTTTTTCAATTTGAGTTTTCTCACTCTCTTTTCTAATAGTTCCTCTTCTTCTTTTTTTTTTTGGGGGGGGGGGGGGGGGGGGGGGGGGGGGAAGGGGGGGAGGGGGGGGGGGGGAGGGGGGTCAGATCTAATGTCTTCGGATAAATAAACTTGTCAAATCTGATTATCTTTATTTTCTTCTACTTGAATTTCAAATACCTTATTTCTCTCTTTGTTTTTGGTTTTCAAATTTTTTTTTCTCTCTCTACTTTTTTTTTTTTTTCCAGATGTTGGAGGGGAGAGCAAGTTGTTGGTACAAACATAATTTTTTTAGGGTTATTTTTATCCAAAATCCATTTTAGGTATTAATGAAACTTAAATTATTGATTTAGGTACTAAAGACTCCAAACAAACAAGAGTATACAGATTCTCAAAAAAAAAAACAAGAGTATATAGTGTTATATATCCAAAGAACCCTAAAGCCTACACTAAACTACAAAATCCAATTGTTTCTTTTAATACAAAACTTATTTTATACAGGTGAGTTAGACTAAAAATAACTTAAAATTTTGATGTGATTTGAAAAAGTGATTTTGATGTTCTATCTTTCTATTGTCTCACTCAATCCTAGATTAAAAAAAATAATAATAATAAATTTAAAGTTGATACAACTCTTGAATTGAATAAAAATAATTTATAATTAAAATTCTAAGCTTATTTTTTTAATAACTGAAACTGATGTAAATGACTATCAAAATCATAAAAAATGAGACACTAACAGCACGGTCTATAGAACAACTCTTGTATGACCGACACCAACCCATGAAGAACTGTATTATTTGGGTGTCAAACCCAAGTGTTCAAAGAACTTGGGTGTGCTGCCTACCAGTACAGTAAAGCACAAGCCACAAAATTTGAAGTTATTGTAGTATGATTCTTAAGTAACCATAAATACTCAGAATATTCATACCTAATTTAGTACGGATAACTGCTCATTGGTTTTTCATTGAAGTTAGAAAGTATCATAGTTCAGTGAACCCCTCCACTGTTGTCTTTCTGCTTTTCTACTTGAAAAGTCTTCTCTTCTCCTCTTCTTCGTATCAGAACTTCTTCTCTTGTTTCAAGCGCAGTTTTCATCCGAACTCTTTTAGATCCAAGAACACTTTCGTCCATGGGAAATGCACTAAGATTTCTATATGGGAAATGTTGCAACCCCAAAACAGATGATGACCAACTGCAGTCTGGATCACTTGCACCTCATGGGGTCTCTTCTCTTGCTCATGATCTCTTCAACTTCGAAAACACCTCCCTGGTACTAATGTTTCCTGGCAGCTTTTTGATATTTTCAAGCCTTTTTTCAAGATTTTGATTGCTTGCAATTGTTGGGTTATCTTCAATTTTAGAAACTATTAATGTTAGGTGGATTTTCAATTTAACAAAAATCTGTTTTTTTTTTTTTAAAAAAAAATTTGTAATGATTTAAGGTTCCAGAAGAGCTGAGTAACTATGTTGTATCTTCCAGGAGAGCTCAGGTTAATTGGTAATTGATCTTTTTTTTTTTTTTTTTTTTGGGGGGGGGCGGGTGTGTGGGGGTGTGGGGGTAAGAGAACAATTTTATTATTTTATTTTATTTTGACTGGATGTGAAGAGGTCATTAGTAGTGTAAAAAAGTGCTTCTGTGAGTGACAAAAGTGCTTCCTGGTATTATATATGAAGGTATAGAAAACTATTAGAAGCATGGAAGCAAGCAAAACCCCCTCCAAAAACACCAGAGGAAGCAGCCAGCCTTGTAATTAAGACCTTGGCCAGACACCAAAAAGCAGATGTTCAGGTACTTGATAAAAGCTCATTTAGAAATTATGATCATGATGGAATAGTCTGTCGATAACCACACCTCGTACTGACGCATAAGATTCTTATCTTGTGAACTGCTAATTTTTACAGGGCTTGTTGGCTTTCTATGGTTTGCCTCTTGATCTCTATTCTTGATGTTCAACATCATTGCCTGAAGGAGTGGAATTTGAAATGGATACACTTCCAGTTAGAAATATATTCCTCTTAAAACTCAAAACTTGTTATACATGAATGGGAATTTTTATGTGTAATTATGAAATATTGTGATGGACTAGGTGGATCTGAGATCGGTTCCTGATGGGGATGGTATGCAAGTGTATGTTAGTACAGCTGACCTGAGAGAGTCTTCATGTGTTCCGAGGAGAGTACAAGTGGCAGCTGTGCAACGATCACAGGCACGAGCTCACAGAGATTATGCAAGAGCTGATGAACTTCAACAGGAAATCATTGATGCTGGATATAGGTTGGTTGAATCTACTTTTGTAACAACTTGTTAAGCTAACACCTGAACTTGGTAGTATTGATATCTGATTGTTACAATCTCAGGGTGATATATCTTCAAAACATTGAGGAGGAGGTTTTAGCTCGAAAATGTAGAATTTGACTAAGGTAACATTATCTACTTTGAGTTAATTAAATCAGATATCTAGTGTCACTAGCACGTGATTAACGAGTGCAGGTTTAGGGGAGGATCAATACGGACGTTGTGTCACGGATGTGTACTGCGATGGCAAATTTGTGCAGGAATTGATGCTCAAGAAAGGGCTTGCATGGCATTATACTGCTTATGACAAACGCGAGGAATTCGCAAGAGTGAGTGATCATACTTAACTCATTTGTTGTATTGTGTTGTGTTTGATTCTTCAGTGATCTAAGTATTTAGCAATATATGCATATACATACTAGTGGGAGAAACAGGCTCGAGCAAAGGCTTGTGGGCATCACCAAACCCATGCTTACTTCATACACATATTTGAGATTTTGTTATAAATGCACTGATCATCAATTTTAATTGGTTGGTTAGATACACATATGGAGTAGCTAGATTTTCAACATTTATGTCTGTTTAATGGAAGTCTATGCTTGTTTTTAATGATTTCAGGTTCCAGAAGGACTTAGTAAGTGTGTTGTATCATCAAAGAAAGCTCAGGCTAATTGGTAAATGATGTTGGTGAATTTATTTCTGAATTGAATTAGTTGAAGTAGTCATATATGAACATGGAGAAAAGTGCTTCCTTGACTGACAAAAGTGATTTTTTGTATAATATGAAGGTACAGAAAACTATCAGAAGCATGGAGACAAGCAAAACCCCCTCCAAGAACACCAGATGAAGTAAACAGGCTTGTCGTTCAGACCTTGAAGAGGCACCAAAAAGTGGATGTTGAGGTACTGATGAACACACATAGATTGAAACAACAGTGATTGAAAAATTGCAAGACGAAAAAAATTCTTATTATGTAACTGCTTGCTGACTTGCAGGGCTTGTTGGCTTTCTATGGTTTGCCTCTTCCTGATACTCTTATCCAAAATTCTGCTGGTGTTTCAACATCATTGCCTGAAGGAGTCATGTTTGGAATGCAGACACTTCCGGTTAGAAAAAATCTTCCTCTTAAGACTCCGATTTATCATACATGAGTCACAATTTTTCGTGTGTACTGATGAAATTTTATGACGGACTAGGTGGATACAAAATCAATTTTAGATGGGGATAGCATAACAGTGTATTTTAGTACAGCTGATCCGACAGAGTCCTTGTGTGTTCCCCGGGATGTACAAGTGGCAGCTGCACAACGATCAGAGGCACGAGCTCAGAGGAATTACGTGAAAGCTGATGCACTCCACCAGGAAATCATTAATTCTGGATACAGGTTTGTTTATGAAACCTGATTTTGCTTGAGGTACTAGTTTGACAAATCCAACAATTCTGTTAGTGTTGATCTCTAATTATTGCTATCTTATAGGATGATAAATGTTCAAAACAATGAGGAGGTTCTTGCTCGAAAGTATCGAATTCAATTAAGGTAACTTTATCTAGTGATTGAATTCAATCAATTTAAGGGGCGTTTACCAATTAAAAATGAAAGTTAGAAATAATCAGATTCCACTAAAGGGATCCAGGCAGGGAATTAAGTACCCTTTTCAGTAGTTGATGTGCCGTAAGAGTAAATACTTGCTGTGATTAATGGTTTTGGAAAGTGATCAGGGGAATTGATGCACCGGAGAGTTCAATGCCCTATGGAAAAGAAGCGAAGGCAGAACTTGTTAGGCTTGTCCCAGGCAAGTGCTTGAGAGTCCTGGTATATGGGGAGGATCGATATGGGCGCTGTGTTGGGGATGTATACTGCAATGGCAAATTTGTGCAGGAATTGATGCTCAAGAAAGGGTGTGCATGGCATTACCCTGCATATGACCAACGCCAAGAACTTGCAAATGTGAGTGATCATCAAATACTTGATTATAGTTTGCTCATTCTTTGTATTATGTTGAATAATTCTTCCAAGTTCTAAGTCTGCAATGATGGTATATCAGTGGGAGAAACAGGCACGAGAAAAGCGAATTGGGTTGTGGGCAGCATCAAACCCGGAGAAGCCATGGGAATGGAGGAAAAACAAGCGTGAAGCGAGATAACGTTGTCCTGGAAGAAGAAGAAGAAGAAACCATTCACACAAGTTTAAAGCTTTCTTTCTATGCCTCAAAACTTGTAATTCTCCAGCCACACAACCAAAACTTCCATAGTAAATACATTCAAATTCTGGAATTGGTAGCCGCATAGACAAAAGAGCAACAAAAAAATATCACAGAGCAGTTCATATAGTTTTATTGAGAAATGTTAAAGCTTAGTATTTGAATTGAAAAGGCAACTGTAATGTTATTCTTTGTATACAAAAATCTTGTGTTAAGTAATTAATTTATTTTGAAAGGAAATCAAAATAAAGTTCAGTTGTATAAAATCTACATTGAATATCAGTAGTTCAATGTCAGAATTAGAGACAATGAGCTCATATTGCACCTTATTGAGCCCGAAATAATGGTGCACGTACCCTGAAAGGGTAAAATATGCTGTATAGTAATTCATGCTATTTTAATATATTAAAGATTTTTTTAAAAAAAATATAATCTTAATATGTGTCACTTAGAAAAACAATACGACATATGTATAGGATGATAAAAACTCAGTTTAATATATCATAGTTCTATCTTTTAATGCAGAACTTATGATCAGATTATCCCACCTTACTTTTTCTCTTTAACATCATCATTCATTAACTCTGTTAATAAGTAGTATCATTTAAGATTTATTAAATTTATCCACTGATATTTTTCTATAAACAAATGATTTAAAGAAATTAATTTTAGTCCCTAATAAAAGTAATAATGTTGTGTAGTCTAAAAAATATTGTTTAAATTTATTTACTCACATAAATGACAGAAATTAATTAAATATATTTTCAAAAGCTCATGTTAACTTCAGTTCAATCAAATTATATGTTATTTATTATATATAATTATGGATAACCAATCACTTAAAATATTTCAATTATGAATTACTTAAGATATTCAAAGTATGATACAATTTGAGTGGCATCAAACATATCCGCCTAAAGAATTAAAGTTAAAGTTTTTCCCTTTGCTTTAGAAAGGAATTAAAGATAACCACCATATGTCAAATTGTTCTTTTCCCTATTCTTTCATTTGTTGATTTGCCAAGCCACTTCTTTGAAGGGTTGGTTTTCCTTAACCACTAAGGTTTAACAAAATATTTATAACCTTATAATCTTATCATCATATCATTCCACTCTAAGTTTTCTCTTTAACATAATCATTCATTTGCTCTATTAAAAAGCAGTATCATTTAAGATTTATTAAATTTATCTACGAAGATTTTTCTAGAAACAAATTATTTAAATAAATTAATTTTAGTCACTAATAAAAGTAATAATGCTATGTAGTCTAAAAAATATTGTTTAAAATTTACTCACATAAATGATAGAAAATATTTAAATTTATTTTCAAAGCTCAGATTAATCAATAACTTCAATCCAATCAAATTATATATAATATGTTTAATTGATGAAAAGAGTAGATCATTACTTTCTTGCTAAATGAATACACATATATATACATTAGTATACAGCAACTAGTTTAGGTAATACACTATCTTAGGCTAAAATTGTGGTTGACCTTTAGAATAGGAAAAAATTACAAATTGAAAAATGATTAACTAATCATCCTACAATCTCTCTAATCAAACCTTGATTGACAACAATCTCTCCATGCCAATTGAATTTAATTTACAACTCACACCAAGATTAATCACCTAAAATATTCCAATTATGAATTACTTGAGATATTCAAAGTATGATACAATTTGAGTGGCATCAAATAGATCCGCCCTAAAGAATTAAAGTTAAAGTTTTTCTCTTTGGTGTATAAAGTAGTTAAAGATTACCACCATGTATCAAGAATTAAAGTTAAAGTTTTTCTCTTTGGTGTATTATTTATGTTCTTATTCTTTTTCTTTTTCTTTCTTTGTTGATTTGCCAAGCCACTCATTTGAAGGGCTGGTTTTACTTAACCACTAAGGTTTAACAGAATATTTATAACCTTCTACTGTTAAAACAAAAAAAATAAAAATAAAGCTAACCAGAAATTCATCAAAATCTATTAAAATCAATCAATAATTATGCAATTCGTGATCTGAATATTACTCTCATAATTGGAAGATATAAACTTTCGCGACAAAAGGAGACAAAAATATCTTACACATGATGAAAATATATACAATCACCTTATGTACCAATGAATGGGTTAACATTCAATAAATTTATAAATTTTTGTCTTTTAAATTATTTCATGGTGTTACTTATTTTTATTATTTTTTTTAGGATTGAAACTGATTCAAAAGATTATAAGAACCAATCCAAATGAGGATACTGACGGCACAGCTTAGGATGTTATTTTTATGTAGGAAGAATCTATTTATATAGAGATGGAGAAATAACTCACACGAGGATTGAAGGTCAATCCACATAAATAGACGGAGAGGTTTGTTATTTTCGGATATAGAAGCATGCCAAAGGCATGGGGGTGTAAATCAATGAAGCCAACTGCCACCTATTTTTACTTACTAATGAAATTCGTGCCAATAATTGATGATTTTTTTCATAGGAAGGTGGAAAGTACAAAAGTTTTTACCGTTTCAAGTAAACATCGTTCGATTGACTCTCTTCTTTTTTTCCTTGCCAAGTCTTCTCCTCTTATTCACATCAGAGCTTCATCTTTGTTTCCAAAACAGTTACCATGAAAAACCTTTTCCAGTTGAGAACATTTTTCTCCTCAGGAAATGCACTTAAATTTCTATTTGGGGGCTGGTGCAGTGATTCCACTTTCACAACAGATGATGTGGATGACGACTCTACATCACTTGGACCTCATGGTGTCTCTGCAAAAACTGTGGGGGTCTCTGCTCTTGCTCGTGATCTCTTTAACTTCGAAAACACCTCCAAGGTACTATGATTGCTTGGCAGGGATTGCTGGTTATCTTCAATTTGAGTAACTTTTCAGGTTAGCTAGATGATCCATTCTAACAAAAATATGTGTTTTGTTTGAATGATTTAAGGTTCCAGAAGGGCTGAGTAAATATGTTGAATTATCCAGGAAAGCTCAGGTTGCTTGGTAATTAATCTAAATTGTTTTGTAAGAGATCCATTTTATTTCTATATTTGTTCTTATTTTGACTAGATATGGAAAAGTTGGTAGTGGAGAAAATTGCTTTTTTGAGTGATATAAGTACTTCCTGGTATATTTGAAGTTATAGAAAACTGTTAAACGCATGGAAGCAAGCAAAACCCTCTCCAGAAACACCAGAGGAAGCAGCCAGCCTTGTCATTTTGACCTTGGGCAAAGACCAAAAAGCAGATGTTGAGGTACCTTAGTAAAACACGTTTAAGAACTATAATTATGGTCATAGGCATAGTCTGACACATAAAATTCTTATCATGTTAACTGTTATTTATTTTCACAGGGCTTGCTTACTTTCTATGGTTTGTCTCTTCCTGATACTATTGTTGATATCTCTATCGATGTCGCAACACCATTGCCTGAAGGAGTGAAGTTTGAAATGGAGACACTACCAGTTAGAAATATTTTCCTTTTAAAAAGTATTTTACATGGAAGGTGAATTTGTGTGCATTGATGAAATGTTGTGATGGAATAGGTGGATGCTAGATCAGTTCCTGATGGAGATGGGGTAACAGTGTATGTTAGTACAGCTGACCCAAAGGAGTCCTCGTGTCTTCCGAGAGAAGTACAGATAGCAGCTGAGGAACGATCACAGGCACTAATTCAGAAAAATAATGAAAGAGCTAACGCACTTCAACAGGAAATTATCGATGCCGGATATAGGTCAGTTATGATGAATCTAGAACTCATGTAACAACTTGTTTATTGTTTTTTTTTTTTTTTTTTTTTTTTTTTTAGATGACACTCGCGATGGGAGTGATTCGAACCTGAGATATTATCAAATTAAATTAATACTCTTTACCACTAAATCATATTAGATAATGGTTTATAAAATCTTATTAACACATGAATGTCACAGTTTTGATTTCTCATTTTTACAATCTCAGGGTGATGTATCTTAAAGATAGTAAGGAAAAGGTTCTAGCTCGAAAACATCGAATACGATTAAGGTAACTTAATTTACTTGAGTGAATAATCTCACAAGTTAGTGTCAATAGCGCGTCATGGTTAACTGTTTTGGAAAGAGATCAGGGGAATAGATGCACCAGAGAATGCAATGCCCTATGGAAAACAGGCAAAGAAAGCACTTGTTAAGATCGTTCAAGGGAAGCGTTTGAAAGTGCAGGTTTATGGGCAGGATCAATACCTACGTTATGTGGCAGATGTATACTGCAATGGCAAATTTGTGCAGGAATTGATGCTCAAGAAAGGGCTCGCATGGCATTACACTACGTATGACCAACGGCAGGAATTCGCGCAAGTGAGTGATCATATTTTGCTCATTCATTGTATTTTGTTTGTGTTTGATTCTTCCCATAACTAAGTCTTAAATAATGATGTGTACACCAGTGGGAGAACCAGGCTCGAATAGAACGCAAAGGCTTGTGGGCATTGCCAAATCCGGAGAAGCCATGGGAATGGAGGAAGAAACAACGTGAAGACAGTAACAGACATGGAAATTCCCAACGTCTGTCAGGACTAGTAATTGTCGAGGCACAACCAGAACCTGAACGACCACGACAAGTAAATATGGAGGCATAACGAGAACCAGAGTAAATATTCACAATAACAACCATAGAATACGAAATGACAGTTTATGGAACCGGGGTTGATGTATGTACTATCATAATTAGAAATGTTTGAGTTTGGTATTTGGATTGAAAAACCAGTTGGAATATCAGTTTGTGCTTGTTATTTATCACTTGCACAAGTAACTTTCTTGAGTTTGGTATTTGAATTGAAAAAGCAGTTGGAATATCAGTTTGCTGCTTGTATTTATCACTTGCACAAGTAACTTTCTGGACTTCAGTATTTGAATTGAAAAACCAGTTGGAATATCAGTTTGCTGCTTGTATTTATCACTTGCACAAGTAACTTTCTTGAGTTTGGTATTTGAATTGAAAAACCAGTTGGAATATCAATTTGCTGCTTGTATTTATCACTTGCACAAGTAACTTTCTTTCACCATGTAAATCTTCATGTCAATAGATAATTTGAATAAAAGTGGCAAAAAAAATATCATTCTCTTTAGAAAGTTTTTAGGAACAAAAAACTTCCATTTTTTAAGCTAATATTAAACATTTCAATTAGTAGTTACCGCAGTTCACCATTGGAATATTACTCTCACAATTGGAAGATATAAACTCAAACAAGGAAAGGAGACAAAAAGGATAAATCTAATGTCCCCCTATAGTTTGGCATAATAACAAAAAATTCTCTGACTTCAGAAATTATTAAAAATCTCATGTAATTTTTAAAAATCGCCAAAAAAAACCTTGACGATGGGTTTTTTTTTACTATTTTTATAAATAGTAGGGGTTTCCTGACTATTCTTATGAACTACAAAATGATTTTTAGCGATTTTTGAAATTAAGAGTTTTTTTGGCTATAATGTCAAATTATAGGAGAAAAATTAAAATTATCCCAAGAAAATGCCTCATACATGATGAAAATATGTACAACCACCTGATATATCAACGAATGGGCTAACATTTATTGTTTAATAAGTTTATAAAATTATTATATTTTAATATTGGTATTACTTATTTATTATAAAGAATTTCATGCGGATAATTGTTGATTCTTTTTCATTGGAAGTTGGAAAGTACAAAAGTTTCAACTATAATGTGTTGTAAATTTATATGTTATAATATAGATCAAATATTAATATATGTACTATACCTATCGAGATAAATCACTAATAACTACTGATTCTTATAGAATTATCGGTATTTGACAAGATAGATCACTAATAATTCGAGCACAAGAGTAGACTATAACTCTTGACCCTTTAAGATAGAAGAGAGTACCGATCCACTCTTTCGAATGAGTGGTGTGTGTGATTTTGCACAGAATTTTGTACCAATAGAATATTTACAACAATACAAATTTATTAAAAATTGATAATATTTCCACTTGTGAATTAGTGTACTCTTTTTCACATGATCACATCCATGATAATGATTCGAATTTCATCATGTATTATTTATCATCTTTTGTAGGTAGTTTTTTCCAATTATTATGGAAGTAGATTTCTTACGTTTTTATGAGAGTAGATTTTTAGGTTGACCATGTGTTTTTATTAGCATGTTTTTGTAATTATCTTACTTTATTATAGGAGTAAATTTCTTGATTTATGGGTAAATTTCTCCTCTTATTATGGGAGTACATCTCTCTCAATTTTATGTGAAAAGAATATAAAGTCAAATCATATGTATCTATTCGTATGTATCGATAGTTTTTCTCATTTAATCCGTGCCCTTTTAGCCTAACCACTATATATATAGTGATTAGGCTAAAGTAACTTAATTATTGACTTAAAAAAGATAACTCAACATCAATCAATTTTCACTTAATCCAATGGTAAAAAATGAATAAATTCAAATTTGATAACAATTATTCGATTGAGTAAAAATGGACCTATGAATGTTGAAATTACTTTTTAAATCAAAATTTTAAATTATTCTATCCTAACCCATTTGCTAGGTGAAATTCATAGGAAATGGTACCACTAAATCCCACTTTTTGTGTCTTTAGTGTTAGATTAATAAGTTGAGTTTCAATGACACAACTACCAAAATTACCCTGGATAAATTAAAACACATCCATCACTCATTTTCTTCCATTTTTCTCACTTTTCTTTTTCTCTCACTTTCTCTCTTTTTATCTTTCCAATAACTATTTTTCATAACCCAATTCCTTAATAAATGTCAATTTTCATTAAAAATATATATATCTATGATTAGATCTAATATTTGCTTTGATTTTTTTTTAATTCTATGGATTTGATTTATGTATTTTGGATTAATTTTAAGATTGGTAACTTTTACAAGTAAAAATAGAAAAAAAGAAGAAAAAAAAAAAAAAAAACCTCGATTCCAAAAGATAACTCAAAACCAAAATAATAATAATAATAATAATAATTTATTCAAAAAAATAGTATCTCATATACATTGGTTGAGAGAGAAAAAAAAATATCGTTTTTTTTTTCATATTTTACATTCTGAATTTTTTCAACATCCCTTTTCTTTTTTCAATTTGAGTTTTCTCACTCTCTTTTCTAATAGTTCCTCTTTTTTCTTTTCTTTTTCTTTTTTTTTATCAAATCTAATGTCTTCGGATAAATAAACTTATCAAATCTTATTATCTTTATTTTCTTGTACTTGGATTTCAAATACCTTCTTTCTCTCTTTGTTTTTGGTTTTCAAATTTTTTTTCTCTCTCTACCTTTTTTTTTTTTTTTTTTTCCAGGTGTTAGAGGGGAGAGCAAGTTGTTGGTATAAACATAATTTTTTTAGGGTTATTTTTATCCAAAATCCATTTTAGGTATTAATGAAACTTAAATTATTGATATAGTACTAACGACCCCGGACAAATAAGAGTATATAGGTGTTATATATCCAAAGAACCCTAAAGCGTAGACTAAACTACAAAATTCAATTATTTTTTTTAATACAAAACTTTTTTTGTACAGGTGAGTTAGACTATAAAAAACTTAAAATTTTCATTTGATTTGAAAAATTGATTTTGACATTCTATCTTTCTATTGTCACTCAATCCTAGATTGAAAAAATAATAATAATAATTAATTCAAAATTGATACAACTCTTCAATTGAATAAAAATAATCCATAATCAAATTTTCAAGTTTTTTTTTTTTAAATAACTGAAACTAATGTAGAGGACTACCAGACCGTAAAAAATGGGACACTAGCGGCAGGGTTCATAGAACAATTCCCACATGAAACAAATTGATCCACGCAATAGTAGAAGAACTGCATTATTTAGGTGTCATACCCGGGTTCTCAAAGAATTTGGGTGTGCTGCCTACCAGTACAGTAAAGCACAAGCCACAAAATTTGTAGTATGATTCTTATTTAACCATAAATACTCAGAATATTCATACCTAATTTAGTACGGATAACCGCTCATTGGTTTTTCATTAGAAGGTGGAAAGTATTGTAGTTCAGTGAACCCCTCCACTGTTGTCTTTCTGCTTTTCTACTTGAAAAGTCTTCTCTTCTCATCTTCTTCGTATCAGAACTTCTTCTCTTGTTTCAAGCACAGTTTTCATCCAAACTCTTTTTTAGATCCAAGAACACTTTCGTCCATGGGAAATGCACTAAGATTTCTATATGGGAAATGTTGCAACCCCACAACAGATGATGACCAACTGCAGTCTGGATCACTTGCACCTCATGGGGTCTCTTCTCTAGCTCATGATCTCTTCAACTTCGAAAACACCTCCCTGGTACTAATGTTTCCTGGCAGCGTTTTGATATTTCAAGCCTGTTTTCAAGATTTCGATTGCTTGCAATTGTTGGGTTATCTTCAATTTTAGAAACTATTCATGTTAGGTGGATTTTCAATTTAACGAAAATCTGTGGTTTTTTTTTTTTTTCCTTAATTTTTGTAATGAGTTAAGGTTCCAGAAGAGCTGAGTAACTATGTTGCATCTTCCAGGAGAGCTCAGGTTAATTGGTAAGTAATCTTTTTTTTTTTTTTTTTGGGAAGAGAACAATTTTATTTTAATTTTGACTGGATGTGAAGAGGTTATTAGTAGTGTAAAAAAGTGCTTCTGTGAGTGACAAAAGTGCTTCCTGGTATTATATATGAAGGTATAGAAAACTATTAGAAGCATGGAAGCAAGCAAACCCCCTCCAAATACACCAGAGGAAGCAGCCAGCCTTGTAATTAAGACCTTGGCCAGACACCAAAAAGCAGATGTTCAGGTACTTGATAAAAGCACATTTAGAAATTATGATCATGATGGAATAGTCTGTCGGTAACCACACCTCGTACTGACGCATAAGATTCTTATCTTGTGAACTGCTAATTTTTACAGGGCTTGTTGGCTTTCTATGGCTTGCCTCTTATCTCTATTGATGTTCAACATCATTGCCTGAAGGAGTGGAATTTGAAATGGATACACTTCCAGTTAGAAATATATTCCTCTTAAAACTCAAAACTTGTTATACATGAATGGGAATTTTTATGTGTATTTATGAAATATTGTGATGGACTAGGTGGATCCGAGATCGGTTCCTGATGGGGATGGTATGCAAGTGTATGTTAGTACAGCTGACCCGAGAGAGTCTTCATGTGTTCCGAGGAGAGTACAAGTGGCAGCTGTGCAACGATCACAGGCACGAGCTCACAGAGATTATGCAAGAGCTGATGAACTTCAACGGGAAATCATCGAGGCTGGATATAGGTTGGTTGAATATACTTTTTTAACAACTTGTTAAGATAACACCTGAACTAGGTAGTATTGATATCTGATTGTTACAATCTCAGGGTGATATATCTTCAAAACATTGAGGAGGAGGTTTTAGCTCGAAAATATAGAATTCGACTAAGGTAACATTATCTACTTTGAGTGAATTAAATCAGATATCTATTGTCATTAGCGCGTGATTAACGATTTTGGAGGGAGACCAGGGGAATAGATGCACCAGAGAATTCAATGCCTTATGGAAAAGAAGCAAAAGAAGCACTTGTTAACATTGTTCAAGGCAAGTGTTTGAGAGTGCAGGTTTATGAGGAGGATCAATATGGACGTTGTGTCGCGGATGTGTACTGCGATGGCAAATTTGTGCAGGAATTGATGCTCAAGAAAGGGCTTGCATGGCATTATACTATTTACGACAAACGCGAGGAATTCGCAAGAGTGAGTGATCATACTTAACTCATTCGTTGTATTGTGTTGTGTTTGATTCTTCAGTGATCTAAGTATTTAGCAATATATGCATATACATACTAGTGGGAGCAACAGGCTCGAGCAAAGCGAAAAGGCTTGTGGGCATCACCAAACCCGCAGAAGCCATGGGAATGGAGGAAGCAACAGCGTTAAGGCATCTGACACACAAGTTTAACTTCCCCGTGTCTACCTCAACTAGTAACTGTAGAGGCACAACCAGAACCAGAGTAAATATTCACATTCCGAACCTGGAATTGGTAGCAGAAGAGAGGAAAGAGCAACCAGAGAAAAGATGAAATACAGCAGGTTGATGTATTTTTTTAATAAGATGTGTTTGAGCAGCTATTCTAATTGAAAAACCAACTGTAATGTTGGTTTGCTGGCTGTTATTTATCACTGCACAAGTAGTAACTTCCTTTCACAATGTAAGTCTTCATGTTGATAAATAAAATGAACAAAAATGCCAAAATTCAAGATCAATCAATTTATTCAACATTGGCATAGTATATAACATTGTCCACAAGTATGCCGATGAATGAAATTGCTCTTGAAATGGGATAAAAGTTGTTACAGCCAAAATTTCAAAACCTTAAAATACTGTAAGGCGAAAAGATACCTAGAGGAATAATTACAAACAAGAAGTATATCAAGCAACTTGAAAATCACGTAGGGGGGAGATTATCAGCCTCGGTATCTTAGCAGAAATGTGATGACTGCAGAGGCAGAGCTGAAGTATACAGCTGCAAAAGACAAAGGGCATGTTTAAGCACACATTAGAAGTGCCACGTTGAATATGAAGCATTGTGAAAGTCATTATTTGTAACTTGTATGGTTCAAAGAAACATTCACTATGTGTCCAAAGAATTGGTGATACGATCCTCTCATTCATTTCTTAAATACCAGCTCTAGGGTCCTCTCAGTCGTCCAAAACATTCTTCAAAACAAAACAACCAAAGACATGATGAAGAACCCTCCACGCAGCTCACTGTGACTCACAGTCAAGTATGCTCAGCAATGTTATTAGTTTTACTTCTCATCATCACGAAAAACTTCCATTTTTTATGCTATACTAAACATTTCATGTTTTGTGCTTATCAAATTTGGAATCATAGATTCACTTTTCATCACATGATCTTACTGAGAACTACACTTACTATTTCAATACAATCTAGCAACAAAATATTTGATTAGGCAACTAAAATTTTGTCTTCCACCTCAGAATACATGACACCAAGTATGGATTTTATAAGAATGTATAATAGCAATAGATAAGTTATCCTAGAGAAGTTATAGACTTGGAAGGTAAATCACTTCGATGCTGAGAAGTTCTTTGTAACGCTTGAAATTAAATGAATTAGAATCACATCAAAAGTCGGTTATTTGTGGAGTGAAGTAATAACCTGTCATTAACCATGAAATGGAAAAAAGAAAACTATGAGATCTTAAAGAGCTCAACGTTATATATTTAGCCAAGATCAGTTACACAGAGGTGAGGGAGATAACAACTATTAGCATTAACAAATCTCAAACTTACGACCACCACAAACCTCACACTACCAATAAAAAATTTACATAAAATGGTACAAAATATACTCACATTGTCATTCATGAATCTGATGTCATTTTGTTTCATCGTTCAATTCGTCAGAATCTGAATCACTTGCATTGTAACCTTCAGAAATAAACGCAAATTGAAACAAACGAAACAGTCAATTATCAATTACAAACAAGTCCATAATTAAGGTAAGACAGGAAGAGGAAGTAAAAACCTACCTGGAGGTTTATCGGATACTTTCCAGACCGAAGATCGACTCTTTGAAGCTCTACCAAGCCAAGCACGCCCCTTATATAAGAACAATGATGAGTTCATTCAATACCACAAATTAAACAACATTACAAACCACGAAAATAAGAGCGTTAGCAGTCCACCAGCAAGATAAAAAACAGAAATCCTATCATCAACCAAGATCATAATAATCACTGTAACATCAAAAACATATATATGCCAAATGCCAATACTCCATTCAGTTAACCATGAGCATTGAATTCGAAAATTCCCAGTTTAAGCTGTAATTAAGATCCTAACTGCGAAAGTTTCTAATAAACATTTGGCCTAAGTAAAGTGAATTCACTCTCATCCTAAACCACAACAACATTGAACTTAGGATTAGAAACTACGGTTTCTCATTATCATCTTCACTATACCCCACACGTAAAGAATTCATTCAATCAACATATACAAAGAATTGAGCCCAATGGTGACAAAATCCAAAGAAGCTACAACCGAAAACAACAAATTTAGCAATCAAATGAATCAAAAGTTTGGACTTTTAGGGCATCTCTATCAACCCTATAGCAAAACAACCAATAAACACCAACAACGTATCGATACAATAACTATAAAAACCCAGAAAAAAGCACAAAATCAGAACACCCCAGATACAAAAACAACATCATCACTCATCAATCAAAACAAAAACAAGACAAGATTGTACCTTTTGTGGATCTCTGGCAACACCATAACCACTCAAGTACATTTGGCCAACAAGGACCTGCATAGACACATCACCATTCTTGGCTTCCCTGAGAGTGTCCTGGAACCATCTCTTGACACAATCAGAGACTACAAGAGCCAGAGGCAGCCTCTCCTGACCCTCCAAATTGCCTTCCATCCTCAACTTCTTCACTGTCACAGGCTCCACTTCAACGCTACTCCCACCACCACCCTGTCTTCCTGTTCTTGTAGTTGTTATGGTCTCAGGCCTTGGTTTCACAGCAGGTGGTGGATGCTTCAGGTGCCTTGTTTTAGGTCTCTGCACCCTCCTCTCAGATGATGAGGAAGAGAGTATTCTAACAAGGTCTTTGAGCTTGCTTGATGGAAGTGATTTTCCCATATAAAAAAGGAAAAAATCTCTTCTTTATGGTTTTGTAATGGAAAAATTGATGCTTTTTGAAATTTTCTTATGTGGTTTTCATGGTCAAGAGATTGTGCTCGTGTGTGCGTGAATTGGATTTGGTTTTGTTTTGTCTTTTGATCTTTTCAAGTGTAAGTACAAAACAACAGGGCTTGTTATTGGATTTCCACAAAGTGTCATATGTGCTCGTGTTTGTTTGTTTAGTGTTTTTTTAAAAATAAAAAAAATAATAAAAAAAAAGGTAAAAGACTTTTTCTTTTTTTTTTTTCCTATTTTTAGATTTTTATTTTTTTAATTTTTAAAGATTAAAATTCATAAAAAATATTTAAGTTTGATTTTTTATGTGGATTTAAATCTGATACCAACACAAATAAATTTTTGTGATTATTTTTTATTGCATGAATAATGTTAAAGAAATTGAAATATAAATAATGAATTTTATGTATTAAAAAAAAAGTCCAATGTTTATAAGAATGTTAATAAATTTATAATCATCCAAATTCACTCATGTTGTAGTAAACAAAATGAAAAGAAAATGAAATTTAAGATTTTATTAAGGTATTGATAAATTGCCCTAATTGTTTTTTGTCTTTGCAATGATTTATTTACTAAAAAAAATTTTAAAAGTTATTATGATTGAAAACATTCAAATTTTAAAACAAAATATTATTTTTAAAAACATAATCACAGTGTAATCAAGAGTTAGGAATCTAACGGATTTATCGGGAAATTTTTATATAATTTAAAGTATCAAAATATATCTGTGATGAATTTTAAAACCTTAAAAATTATTTACGTTTAATTTAAAATAGTTTTTTTTTTTTTTTTAAGTTGGCACAAACTGTAATACGCCTATAAGAATTTAACCTCAATCTTTTGGAGGTGTATTTCAAAAAAAAAAATGGAGGTGGTGCATACTAAAAATGCATTTAAACTGATTTTCTGCTTACTTATGGGCCAAGCCCAAGTTGTCCTTGTGGCCCAACAACCAATTTATTTATTTATTTTTGTACTAACAAATCCATGATTTCGGATATATTTGAAAGGAGAAATTCTAGGAATTTAGGTAAAATCATGTGCTGTAATATAGGCCAAATATTAAAATTTAAAAACATGAGAATATAAAACTTCTATCTTTCTCAGTTTCTCTCTCTGGGGCCAAATTTCTGATATTCCTATTGTTTCAAGATTGATTTTGAATCTTTCATATCAAGGTATGTTTTTCAATTTTCTTGTTTGTAAACATTTAAAGCAAAAATAATTTTGATTGAATATGAAAAATAATTTTGATTGAATATGAAATCTGTTTTGGCTGAATTACAAATTTAATATGCAGCTAAGAGAATAGCAATTCTATATTCCTGAATTTATTATATATTTATTCTGATTCGTTAAAATTAGACAGATACATGAACCATTGTTGAGTATTGCTTTTATGCATTTAATTCTGCCTGTATTGAACATGCTTAATTTCATTCTCATCAACTTTAAATTAAATTGATTTAACACATACATTTTATATGTTTGCAGGACACCTTTTCATTTTCTTGATAGTTTTATATATGGACTTGGCATTTGCCACTAAATAGTCGAAAGATATTAAAAGGGAATCCTATTGTGAATATCTTATGAATTTTTCTTTTTTTTAATTTTTATGGTGGGGAGGAGGATTTAATTAAAAAAAAATAAAAAATATATATATTTACACCTTAGTATTTTAAGACAATGTTGTGGAATTTGAACCTTGAATCTCTCAACAAATATCTTACGAATATGCCTTTAAATTAAACTATATTGGGAGAACGTCATTCTAGATAAAATGAATTCGTTATGTTTTCATTGATTTAAGCTGCTCTTTTTACAGGGAATTAATGTGACAAGGCCCCGGAAGCTTTATTGAACAAGTCTATATAGTTGTGAATTTGCTCAGGAAGAAATTAAGATGGAAAATCCAGTGTGGGATGATGTAGTACCAATGATAAGTATAGTTGGGGATAGCTTTTGTGTTCCATATGGATTGGAGATGATAGTGAAGAAGAAAATTCATGGATTGAAAAAGGCACATTATGATGTGTATGATACAAGTGGAAATCTGCTTCTTCAGGTTGATGGAAATGTCTGGAAATTACAGAGAAAAAGAGTCATGCGCGATCCCGCTGGTCTCCCTCTCCTTACCATGCGGTGTAAGGTATAAAAATCATGAAAGAAAGCAATGTAAATGTGTTTGGTAATGATAATATGTTTTGAGACTTTCTTGTTTTCTAATTATTTGTTTTTGTTTAATATTTTTGTAGTCATTTAAATGGAAGACAGAATGGACGGTTAGTCCTGGAGAAAGTTCGGAGGATAATGTTCTCTTCAGAGTGGAGGAAACAAATCCTCTTCGCCTAAAAACAAGGCTTGATGTTTTCTTGGATGATAAGAAGTCTGACAAAAAAAGTGACTTTCATGTAAATGGTCGTTTTAATTCACTATCTTTCAAGGTTTATAAAGGCAAATCTGCCATTGCACAGGTAATAATCTCGCATATTTCTTCATTCTAATATGTACATAGAATAAATGAAAAATACCTGAAAATGTTTAAAGTAGTTGATCTATTCAAAATAAATATTTGTAAAAGAATTGTCTTGATCTATCTTTGGAGTTTAATATA
The DNA here is from genome assembly GCA_019925255.1 of Litchi chinensis. Classification (NCBI taxonomy): domain Eukaryota; kingdom Viridiplantae; phylum Streptophyta; class Magnoliopsida; order Sapindales; family Sapindaceae; genus Litchi; species Litchi chinensis. The sequence goes on along the minus strand of CM034463.1, from coordinate 23,652,989 downwards.
AGCATTTAAGGGGTCTGAAGATTGCAAGGACTCGTGTTAGCTGGGTTAGGGTGAACCATCTATACCACAAGATAACTTAGAGGTTTTCGAATTAGACGATAAATTTTCCCAATATGGACACAACAGATTCATTCAGGATAAAAACATATGTGACTATATCAGCATATTATTTTTGGAAAGTATTCAAATTAAGAAGATTATAATTTCTGTGTAAATGCCAGGTGAACCACCACTACTCATGGGGGAGTTTCTGCAAAGGGAAAGAAAGCTTCAGAGTGAAAGTTCATCCAGAGGTGGATTATTCATTTATCATAGCGTTACTAGTCATTCTTGATGAGATCGACAACTGATTAAAAATAAATAGAGAAGAAATAAAGGAAGAAAGCTAGATTTCCCTCCAATTTAGTTTGATCCATTATTGACATGCATATATGTATTGAATATTCACTTCCACTCGTGAGTGTGTGTGTTTTGCAGGCTTTTGTTCATGTCTTTCTTCTTCTACATGTGTAATATTAATCTCACCTTTCACTTCTATTATATAGTTTGCTGTTGTGCTTCTTTGAAAAATTTATCATTTTATCAGTTGGCTTCCATCTTCTTGTAGATATGGATAATCTAAAAGGATATATTGTATTATCATACAACAAAAAAGAAGTTATAAAGTCCATTTTCAGATTTAAATTGGAATTAGTTCTACTCTTCAAGTGTTGATCAAATGATTATTATTAAGTCTTTTATTTATTTTTTTTTCTCTTGACTTGTGAGCTCGAATTCCTTCATGTATGTTATATTACTTTTTCTTAACAATTATCACAATATAAAAGTAAATGATCTAATGGTCAAAAGGTTTTTTTTTTTTTTTTTTTGAAAAAAAATAAGCAATTTCTTTATTATCAAAGATCACTCACTGTCATGTCAAGCTTGAGAAAGGAAGATAATATTAATCTCCTTTTAAAAATTTAAAAGAAGGAGAAGAGTATAAATAGGGGTCTTGTTTGAGATAGTTTTTATTTTTAATTTTTATAAGTAAAAGGAGAAAAATAAAAGTCGAAGCTTGTTCATTGCTATTTGAGCAATCTATTTTAAAAAAATAAAAGAGTTTCTGAAATTTTAGATTTATTATTGGTGCAGAAAAATATGAAATTATCAATATAAAAGATTCATTAAAATGATAAAACAACTTTTCTTATTTCGTAGGAATCTTTTTTTGAAGAATCTAATAAACTTAGGGGGGTGTATTCAACTTAGAAGTTTGTTGGAATTCAAAGGATTTTAAAAATCTAGATGTATTCAATTCAGATTTTTTAAAATTTCATTAAAATCTAGGTGTATTAAATCTAGATTTATAAGGATTCCAATGAAATTTTGGTGTATTCAATTAAGCATTTTATAAAATCCAAATAAGTCTAGGTGTATTCAAAAAATCAATGATTTTGTAAGAATTGTATTTTAATGGATTTTTTGAACTTAGATATAACTAAAAAAACTCATATGAAATTTTGCCCTACCCCCAAGGATTTCATAGATTTCATACCTTCAATTTTTTTTTTTTCTCTTGGATTTTTTTTCTAGTGATTAAATAACCAAAATCTACAAAATTTTCAACAATCAACAAGTTTTTTTGTCTCTAATAGAACCCATAAATCTACAAAAACTCAATCTTTTGATCGGCGATAATTACAATCTCACGTTAATTTATACAAAACCTAGTAGTTGAGATTCACAAAGGAAACTCAAATTTCTCTATTTGTTGATATTTTACGAGTTGATGCAATTGAAGATTGACTCACCTCTTGAATTTATCTAGGTTTATTCTGTTTTGATTTATTGCGGCCATGGTTTCACAAATGAAAATTTTATAATGCAGAATAACAATTACAAATAATGGATCAATGTTGCATAGGTATAAATGAAGAATGGATAGAAACTAGGTGATGGCAACTAAGGTTCCTATGCAATAATAACACATAGGAAAGACGACAAATTCACCCTGAATAAATGTTATTAATATTTTTAAGTTTTTGATAATTACTCTCACCTATTTTATTGATACATTACACTTGCAATTTACAGGTTGTTGGTTCTGTTAAACATTGGCTCTAAAAGCTTACTAATTTAGAAACGTGAAACTATCAATCTTCTATATATATACATACAAGCATACATTCACACATACAAGAAGAGGTTTTGTTGGTGCTACAAATTTGTATTGATTTTTAAACTTGTTTTTTTCAACTTTATTGAACGTGACACATTCTTCAAAAATATATAAATATCACATGATATGATCTTAAGTTGATACATATATATTAGCATTTTTTTTTTAATTCAACAAATAATTAGACGTGGAAAAACAAATATCATTTTATAATATCAAAATTTTCATTAATGTGATTTATAAAAATAAAATAATCATATAAACTTATATATGATTTATATAAATTATATAATTTGGTGGATAAAGTATTTGGCTAAATACAACATACTACTCATCATATGAATTTTTTTTTTTTTAAAAGATAAAATCATTAACAATTCCATTTAAATATATTCAATTTCATTTAAATCTATGTAAAAAATCCAACAAACTCTAAATAGAATTCTAATAAAATTTGATGTAATCCATTAAATAATCCAACAAACTCTTAAATAGAATTATAACAAAATCTAATGGAATCTATGAAATCTATAAAATTTATCAAATTTATCAAAATCTATCATTAAAAGAAACTTCAACAAATTCAAATGAAATCTAGATTAAATACACACCCCTTAGCTTCTAATGGAGGAACTTTTAAAAGTTAGAAGCTATTTTTGGAAGTATACATAAATGCTTCTACAAGCTATATTTTACCTTCTAAAAGCCAAAAACCAAAAGCTAGTTTTAGGAAGCTACGCCAAAGAATCCAGTAGTGGATGTCACAACTGACTTGATAACCATTTAAGTTAATATGATGGATCATAAAACTAAAACTATTTGATTTTGTGTAAATTTAATCTCAAAGATAAAATTTACTGGTACACATATTTTTTCGTTTCAATATCTTATAAATGTGAATATGCTTTAATGAATTTGACAAATTTAATGTAGATTTAATTATCGAATCTCTTTCGGTTCATCATTCTTTTAATTACTACGTAAGAATTATGAAATTTCTTTGTAATGAAGTTTTCGGTTTTAAGCTTCTTCAAAAAGACGGTAATAAGCTTCATAAAGTATTGGATAATTATTAAGCAAGTTCCAGAATTTTTGTAAAATGTCAAGTAGTTTATGATTTTTTAAAGTTTAAATGAATGTTTTTAGAAACAATTGATATTTTTAAGTTTAGTAACGGATCAACTTATCAATCCTATAAATAAATAATATATAGGAGTGATAGTATCTTAACCCATTTCACAATAATGTTTTGAAAATTTGTTTCTTCTTTTTTTTTTTTTTTTTTTTTTGTGCCTATTTTGATGGGTGTGGGAAATGGGTTGATGTACAAACCTTTGTATGTTGAAGCTGAATTGAGCCTCCATTGGTTGGAGTGGGCCAACTCCAAGTCCAATTTTACGGCTTGATTTTCCAAACAAAATCCTATTGGCGGTATTTGATTTTGCACCCCACTAAAAGTGTATGCACACCCCTGTCGTAAATACACTCTCATTGAATAATATTTTAAAAAAATATAAATTATAATTATGATTCATCTAATGAAGTGAACTTACGAAAGGGATCTACACGTAGTTTTGAAGGGGTGCAAATATAGATCCTCTTAAAACAATTAACAAAAACAAAATGCACATTAACGGTAGAATTATACCTAATTTTCTATTTTTCAATGGTTGGAAAGTTAATATCTATTCATAAAAGTAGGCTTACTCTTTATTATTGTCAACAAATCTCTTTCTATGCTAGATGGAATGGGAAGAATGATTTTTAAAGCATAGGTGGTTAAGTACCTCCCTATTCTCTAAGAGGTAAGGAGCTCATTTTCCATCAAACACGTATTACAATATGTGTGAGTAGTTTTCTTCCCTTGTTATAAAAGTAGATATTTTCCGTTCATGTGAATATATATTCAAGCTTTGCAAATGATATTTGATCTTGATGAATCCCAATAAATTTTTGACCTGTTTAATGTCAACTTTTATAAAATTAGTTTCCAAAATAGTATTCTAATTTTTACGTACCATCATTAAAAAAATACTTTAAAATGTTTAAAATAATTAATTTATTCAAGTTTTCGTTATAGTATCTACCTCAATCCATCTTTAAACTCCAATGTAGGCTTTCTGAGGGGTTGAGAAATTGCGAAGGCTTGTGTTAGGTTGAGGTAAGCCACTTGTCCCACGTTACTACTTAAATGTTCTTAAATTAGTTGACGATCTCTCCCAATATAGATGCAATTTCAAAACCATGAAGGTATAACTGTCCTTACCTTGTCTCCTGAATTAGGGTAGGTTTGACGAAAAATGCATCGTTGAAAGTTTGAAATTGGTTCATAGAGAAATTAATGCATCCTTGAAAGTTTGTAATTATGTCCGTCTTAATCCTTGGTTGGAATCAATGGCAGGCTTTGGATGGGTCAAGGAGAGACAGATTGGTCTTGCCTCCATCATAACAATAACGACGTGTGAAGTCCAAAAGGCTTGAGTCATTTTAGACAACAAAAGTAGCTATCAAGTCCAATTTCAACTTAAAATTAGATCAATTCTAGTTAAAATAGCATATCACCCTTTAATAGGACCATATAAGTAATTGAATGCCCACCTTGACCCTATACCCTAAAAGATCAAAGGTTCAAGTCATACTTTTATCCTTTAAAACATATGGTTTTGGTTGTAAGTTTCTTCTTGATATGAGTTATCCTCTCTCCGGTTGTAGGAGTAATTATTTAAGTCATACTATCAATAGTTTATCTTGATAGGTTCCAACAATCATATGATTTGTAAAGTATCAATGTTCAAATAAATAAATGATGATCAAATGAATAAAATCTCAACTTTGTGTCTACTCCCTATATTATCTTGACTTGTGAACCCTAGTTCCTTCATATATGTTATATGTTATATTACTTTCTTCTTAACAAACATCACACGATAAATGTGAATATCTCATGGTTAAAAAATATTTAACTAAATAAGAATAAATAGTGATCTCTTTATCAAAGATCATTCATATGTAAAATTTAAAAAAGGAAGATATGAATTTCATATTAAAGAGAAGAAAAGGAAAAAAAAAAGGAGTATTTAATACCCTTGGACATCACAGCAAACTGATGACCTTGTAAGCTAACGTGATTGGATTATAAACCTATTTAATTATATGTAAATAAATTCTTAAAGATAATATATACTAAAAAACATGTTCTTAATTTGTAGTCGAAGATCCTATACAAATAGATAATATGTTAATGGATTAGGTAATTTTCAGGTAGATTCAATTGTCTGATCTCTTTATTTTTATCGTACTTTTAATGATATTATTATGAAGGCTTGTAGAATTTCTATGAATAGTATATACTTCATCACATGGAAAAAAACTTTTTTTTTTTTAATGAAGTTCAAAATTTTGAATTTCCTCACTAAGAGATAAAAGAGCTTAATATATTATTTCAAGTAAAAAAAAAAATAAACAATTTCTAAATAGAAAAATAAAACAATAACCTTATTAAATTAGCTTTGAAAAAGACTTTAATTATTTCAAAAGTCATATTTGGACAAAGACAATCCTTATCTTGCTTATATGAATCATGTTAGTTGTAAAATCTTGCTTATACTAATCATTTTACTTGTATTGGAAATTGGATTTGCATATTACCATCGTGAATAAAATTTTATATTATTATTATTATTATTATAATATAGTCTTGGATAGGATAAATTTAATGAGACTTTCAAGCTGGCTTATATATAATATTTTTATAATTAAGTATACTTAATTTTAAAAAGTAAGGATAAACTAATCAAATCATCAATTGTATTTGAATTAAATAGAAGAGAAAAATTATTTTAGGTGAGATAATGCAATGAATGAATTTGATTGATCGGTCTTTATTTTTTATAATCAGGTACATATATAAAAGTCACACACACACACACACATATATATAGATAAAAATTCAAGATAAGGACTACTATGTGTACAATACTTTTTGAGTTTTTTGTCAAATTCATGTATAATTATCTTACCTTGATTAATATTTATTAACAAGCCTATAAGCGTTAAAGCTTATCAACATTAGAATCTAATCCTATATGATAAGGATGCAATCATATTCAAAAAAGCAGTATCAAATTAACAATTATAGTTTTGATTTAATTAATTAAATTATATGTTTCGTGTAAATGTTATTAAAAAACTAATATGTTACCTATTATTCTAATTGTCATTTTCAATCAGTTTTAGTGCCTGTTAATTTAGATATGTGATGGACCTAATAATTAAATATTTGATTTGACAAAATGGAAAAGAAACCTTGAAGAAGATTTTGTTGAATTGATGTTTCAAATTTTCTATACTTTGCAACAAACGTGGATGGATTTTCTAAAAAGTTACGGAATCAAAAAACAGCATCCGAATTCACAACTATATTTATTACACCAAGTATTTGTCAATATGCTTTGTAAAAAAAATGCTTTTTTTGAAAAAGTATTTATTAATATTTTTGTAAGAATCAGTAATACACCTATCTTTTCAAATCATAATATTCTGACACCAACAACTATTTGTTTGTTCCTTAATTCTTGATATCTTTAACGATATGCAAGCCACCTTTTTTTTAAAAAATAATAATAATAATAATTTTAGAATCAAATAATGAGTTTGTGGTTGAATTCAAATATCTGTTCATATTTAAATACTATTAATATGATTTAAAGAGTACTTTTAAAATACGAGGAAAATTTTGCTTTGAAGTGTCTTTCCTTGTATATTTTATTTTTAAACCAAAAAGGAATTTATTTTTTTTTTTAAACCAAATACTATAATATGGATTAATGAAAAAAAGTGTCCGTCTAATTAAAACCAATTCTAAAATACATGTTGAGAGTAAGTTATAATATGCTTGACAGATGGATATGGATTAAAAAAAATACATATATTTTTTAACTTTTTATCTCCTGCAATTAGGTCAAATATTATCAGCATTTAATATCTATCAGGATTTTAGTTGATAAAACTGTCACGAGTAGTTCGAAAATATTACTTTTAAAATAAATAAAAAAAAAAATCCTCAAGAGTTGAAGGACTTCAGACCAATTAGCTTGAGCTCTGTTGTGTATAAGATTATAACGAAGGTGTTGGTTCGAAGAATGAAGCCGGTTCTCCCTTCCATTATTACGGCTAACCAGTCAGCCTTTGTCCCTGGAAGACAGATCTCAGACAATGTGCTGATTGCTTTTGAATTACTCCACTCCATAAACCGTCGGAAAAAAGGGAAAAGATGGTGGATGGCCTTAAAGCTTGACATGAGTAAGGCGTATGATCGGGTGGAGTGGTCTTTTGTGGAGGCAATGATGAAGAAGATGGATTTCCCTTCCAGTTGGATCAAGCTGATTATGGAGTGTGTATCAACGACCCAGATGTCTCTCATAGTTAACGGAGGTAAGGTAGGTTCTGTTAGACCTCGTAGGGGGATTCGTCAGGGGTGTCCTCTCTCTCCTTATTTGTTTCTGATGTGTGCAGAAGCTTTATCAAGTGGGTTAAGGAAAGCTTAACGCGGTGGGAGGGGTTTAGGACTTAGATGTGGTAGAAGGGGTTTGGTTGTGAGTCATCTCTTGTTGGCGGATGACAGTATGCTGTTTTGTAAGGCAACCAATGCCAATTGTGAGTTAATCAAGAGTGTCCTGGAGGTGTATGGGAAAGGATCGGGTCAATGTATCAATCTTGAGAAATCTACATTGTGTTTTAGTCCTAATCTTAATCTCTCTCTTAAAAATGACATAATTTCCATGTTAGGTATTGATAATAGAACCACCCACAGTAATTACCTGGGTCTGCCTTCGGTTGTAGGATGGAGTAAGACGAAGACGTTTAGTGAGAACCGCAGCAAGGTGTGGAACCGGTTGAAGAGTTGGAAGAGCAATCTTTTCTCTCAAGGGGGTAAGGAAGTGCTTATCAAAGCAATTATGCAAGCGATTCCAACGTATATTATGAGCATCTTTCAGTTGCCTGCTGGTTTGTGCAAAGAGTTGGGGGCTTTGGCAGCTAGGTTCTGGTGGGGTTTAAAGAATGGTAATCGCAAGATCAGTTGGGTTAGCTGGGAGCGGATGTGCCATCCAAAGGCTGAGGGGGGAATGGGTTTTAAAGATCTCCAGATTTTTAATCAGGCCCTCTTAGCTAAGCAAGCTTGGAGGTTGTTGATAAATCACGATTCGTTGGCTGCGAGAGTTAAAAGCAAAATATTTTCCTAACGATGTGTTTTTGCAGGCCAAATACAAGCAGGGTGTCTCTCATGTGAGGAGGAGTATGCTGTGGGGGAGGGAGCCGTTAGTGAAAGGGTTGCTTTGGCAGGTTGGAGATGGTGTGAGTATTGACGTGTTCAACTACCCATGGGTGTCGCGACCATCATCCTTTAAAGTGGTCTCGCATAACCAAGGCGCGCCTCTGATGGTGAAGGACCTAATTGATACCAGACGTCACCAATGGAATACTCAGGAAATTGAGCGGTTGCTGCTGCCAGTGGATAAAGAGGTAATTCTGTCAATCCCTCTAAGCTGTAGGAATGTACCAGATCAGTGGAGATGGTTTTTCGATAGAAAGGGTGTCTTTTCTGTTAAGAGCGCCTATAGAGTTGCTTTGTCTGAGAAAAAGGCGGAGGCAGGGACATCTTCGAATGGGAGTAGATGGAAGAAATGGTGGACAGTTTTGTGGAATCTGAATATTCCTCCGAAAGTGAGAATTTTTGTGTAGAGGGCGTGTATTGAAGCGCTTCCTACCAAATCAAATTTGATGAGACGTAGAGTTTTGAATGAGGACCTTTATGGCAGCTGCAATGAGGAGGCGGAGGGAGAGGCTCATGTGTTGTTCTGGTGTCAGGGGGCGCAAAGGTCCTGGAATGCTGCTGGGTGGGGCAGTCTGTTGGCGAAGTTCAAGTCGAAGAAAGTGGTGGATATTCTGGGTGGAGTCTGGCAGGATCAGGGGGTCTCTGTGGTGTCTAAAATGTGTATGATCATGTGGAGCATATGGTTGAATATAAACTCCAAGATGCAGCAGTTGATTGTCAAGAGTCCTAAAGCTGTAGCTGAGAGGGCTTTGGATCTGCTGGCAGAATTTCAGGATACCAAAGCTGCTAGTTCGGTCAGAGCCCAGGTGCCTAGCAGCTGTCCTCGCGCTGATTGGAGTCCTCCTCATGCTGGGTGCCTCAAACTAAACTCAGATGTGGCCATTAGACCTGGTAAAGCTGTGGCAGGGCTGAGGTTTGTTGTCAGAGACCACCTGGGTTCGATTGTCGTTGCCATGGCAAAGCAGTGGCCGGGTTCCTTCAGTGCTGAATGTGGGGAGCTGCTCGCACTCCGCGAAGGTCTTCGTCTCGCTTCCTTGCTTAATTTGAGAGTCACGGAGGCGGAGGTGGATGCCGCTAATGTGGCATCTGCTGTCACTTCTAGTAGTATTAGTAGAGGGGAAGCTAGTCCTCTTATTTGTGATATCAAGGCTCTTTGTGAGGTCGTGGGTGGTTGTAAGTGTCAAGCCATTTCCCGTAATGGGAATCGCTTGGCTCATAATCTCGCGTCTTTAGTTTTGTCCTCTTCGAAGGAGTTATGTTGGTTCGATACCAATGTAGGTACTTTGTTCCCTTTGGCGTTTGGTTTATAATATGTTTATGATTTCAAAAAAAAATAAAAAATAAAAAAAGATCGCCCCATATATTATAGAAAAAATAGGCCAACATTTTTGGTTGTCCAAATTCGAACTGAGTCGCTCACCGGTAAGCAGCCGACAAGGGCCTGTGCCACTGCAACACGGCATGTTCTTAGAGACATTTAAATAAAATATTTTTAGGGAGAACATTTCTTGTCATAAGGAAGTTTTGGTATATAATATTTGCAAGAATCGTATGCTAAACTGTTCCTTGGATACTCTCGCAACTTGGCCCGACATTCCTCTTTTTATTTTGGTCTTATTTTATTTGATAATTGACATCTCATTATCTTGAAACTCAGATTAGGAGATCGAAATCAAGATTTTCCAGCAAATTAGAATAATTTTCAATTGTCAAAGAATCATTCTCCAAGTAATGCTACAATGTTCATGTTGTCTCTCTTTTCTTTCCTCTCGTGACATAAAATGACATCACAAGAATATAATCCTGATTACTTCCCAAAAAAAAAAAAAAAAAAAGAATATAACCCTGATGCACATATTTATTTATATGTTTTTATGGGAAATCGAAAATGTGATATCTAAATTAAAAAAAAAAAAAAAGTGTAAATAGAATTCTAAACTAGCAGAGTGATGATAAGATGCGAATACTAATTAAACCATACAGTAAAAAATAATGAATTTAAACACATTTTAGTGGCAAGACTTGGAGTTCTACCAAATGAATTTTATAAGTTTATATGGATGATTTTTTCTTCTTATTATGGAAGTGATTGTCTTTCAATTATGAGAATAAATATCTAGACCACGTAAACAGGGATTAATGTTGATAATTTTTTATAAACCTTTGACAGACAAGTAGTGTTATATATCTCCCAAGACATGATATATCAATTTGATTACTAGATACCCATTAATAATGATTTGTTTCACTTAAAAAATAATGTATTATTATTGATCTAATTTTAAAAATAAGGAAGGTCGTGCTCAATAATGTGTTGTAATTAAAACTTTCATACCATCAATATATAATTTCCCAGCGTGTTGTAATTAAAACTTTCGTATCATTGATAAATACCGTCCTAATCTTCGCTAGAATCAGGACACAAGATAAAACAAGTGACATTAACAATTCAACCTAAAAAAAAATGGGAAGCAAATACGCAGTATATGTCTACCATATTTTTTCATATTATATTAATAAAATTAAAATAAGGATTATTTGTTTAAATTTCAACAACAACATCAAATCGAATTTGATGTCATTGAAAAAACAAACGTATTAATAAATGTAGAATATAAGTCCAATCTTTATCCTGCCTAATCAGCCAACTTATCTTCATCTTTGTTTTTTAGTTGCAGTATGTCTTTTAGAAGTTCAATGGTACAAAAGAAATATATGTAATTGTCATTTTCCACCATCAACAATCTGTAGATATTCTAAATATCATCTCCTTGAAGGCTAAAACACAATTGGGCAATTTTTTCTTTAATTAAATTCAGGAATATTAAATTGAAAAATATTTTGTCAATAAAAGACAATTTGATCTAGATTCGTGTCATATTGAAATTGAATACAGAATTTTTATTGATAGAAAGCAATGGGATATTCATATTTATTATTAAAATAAAGGAAAAGAAATCTCGCACTTCGAATTCGTATTTGTTTTGTCAAGTGAAGTTATATTGTAAAGTTAATAGCGATTCAATTGAGCGAATGAACATATAATTAAAACAAATTCAACTTTTATTTCAAAAAATAAAATTTAATTTTTAGCATCATCCAATATGTTTTAGTAGAAAACAACACTGGTAGGCCTGAGAATGATTCGAATCTTCTTCATTGCAAATTGTAATATAAAAACAACAAATGTAACTTTTTTCTTAAAGAACAAATTTAACTTCTATATCATATATTTATTGAAAAATAATATAATATTTAATAAGGGGTATTTTTTATCGCTGTCCAATAAGATTTAACAGTATAAACACTCTTTAGTCTCTTAATGTTCAAAGTTGGAACTTTAAAGTTTGAACAGTGTATCATAGATGGCGGCATAGCTTATCAGTTCTTTTTCTATGTCGGTTCTGAAAATAAAAATGGAAAGTCGCACCGGTGGAGTTGAGCCTGCCTTAGATAACTCGTTCCTTCGATAGTCACACCTAAAATGTGATCAATCTTTTTCTAAAATTGTAGTCGAAACATCATGGTGATGAGACTGCAGACATTCAGATCGGACCTCACACGTAATCTTCCATCAAGTGGAGATGAATGATGATGCATGTGGACCTACCAGATTGTGTAATGCATTCACTTTTGCTGATAAGTCATTAATCATCCTGCACGTGTCTTTCAAGCTTTGTTGCTATGTGATTAGAAAATTCCAAAACTGCTTTTCCCTGTTTTTCGGGTGTAATATTCATTTGCTTTTTTATCATAATTAAAAAAAAAAAAAAATTCTGTGGGTGGTATTTTGTTGAGATGTTATATTATTCGAATATTTATTCAATAAAATTTTATTATAAACATATAGTTTTAAAAATATTATAAATTATTTTTTTACTTGAAGGAGGAAATATTTGAACCTAAAAACTCAATTTTGTTGATTGATAGATGTAGTTACGAATTGGATTATACCTACCATCACAATATATTATTATTAAAATTTTAAATTTAAATTTATACAAAAATGTATACAGAGAAAATTCAAGATAAGATCATCTATAAATAAATAAATAAATAAATCTCATCTATTTATTACATATGTCAACAAAAAGTTTAGGACAGATGAATCCAAATTTCATGAGAAAGTTTAATGATATGACACAATAATCTAACCTATTAAAATCATTTCCCACATTTCCTAAGTCTGAATTATAAAAAATTTATTAATATTGACAAATCATTTTACTTTTTATATAAAAATTATAAATAATAAAAAATTTATTAGCATTTATAGTTAGTAGTCTGTCACATATCTTTTAAAGATTTTAAAAACATTTTGTCAATTATCTTATTTTTTATGGAATCTACCAAATCTACTATATTAACAATCCATAAGAATTCAAGTTGAAAATATTATATGCTATCGTTTTTAAGTTAAAATAATTTTATGAAAAATGTTTCGAATTATATTACATTTCATAAGAATACATTCAAATGTTATTTAGTACAAACAACAAAGACTTCATTATCAACCATGGAAGTAGAAACTTTAGGGTTCAACTAAATCCCTTTTTTTTTTTTACAAACTTAGATTAATTATATTAAAAGATAGGTTTGACTCCACATTCCAATTTGTTTTTGTTTGTTTGTTTTTTTTTTAAATCACAAATGAAAGAAAGTGGAAAGTTTAGGTTTCAGCATTCAAAAAGAAAAAAAAAAGACAATTAGTATCCAACTAAATCCAATTTTTTTTACAAACTTACATCAAGTAGAAACTTTAGGGTTCAACTAAATCCAACTTTTTTTTACAAATTTAGATTAATTATATTAAAAGATAGTTTTGACTCCACATTCCAAGTTGTTGTTGTTTTTTTAACACCAAATTCCGAGTTGTTGCATTAATAAATGAAAGGGATAATCTCAATTTTCCCCCTGTAGTTTGAGGAAATATCTAAAATCCCCATTTTTTTTCATTAATTTTTTCAAGTAAAAGGAGGATTTTGACTATTTTTTTAAACTACAGGGGGGAAATTGGGATTATCTCTAAATGAAATGAAGAATTTTTTTTTTTCATTTAATACCAAATGAAAGAAAGTACAAAGTTTAGGGTTCAACATTCAAAAAGAAAGAAAAAAAATTAGGGTCCAACTAAATCCATTTTTTTTTACAAACTTACATTGATAATGTTAAAATACAAGTTTGAGTCTGACTTCCAAATATTTTTATTTTTTTATTATACATATATATCACGAGCATCATATATTATATTATATAACTTACATGATACTTTTAATCAAAATTTCGAATTACGGTTAAGAATGAAACTATCAAAGCGGGAGAAAATGCCTACATCATGTAGAAAAATTACCGAGTCCAAGTTCCAAGTCGTTGCATTAATAAATGAAATGAAGAAATTCGATCACACGTTTCATGCGACTTGTGCGTACATGTTGGAGTGGAAGATGTTATATTATCCATTAGACCATTTTTTGGGTCAAAAATTAGGCCAGGTGGTATAGAAAGCCGGCTGTGTAAAATGAAATAGCTTACCTACTAAGGCTGCAAAAGTGCATCAAATTTATTGTCTTGACGCGGTCACAATCCTCAACATCATCATCAATCACCATCCTTTTGGTAAAATCTTGCCAGTCACAAGTCACAACGGGATCATCCATATACAAATACTTATGAACTTATCAAAAGATAGAAACCATTAATCTAATAAAATATAAACACATTTCACTGAATTTCGAAATTAGTGAGAAACCTCTCAGAAATACCATGTGCCTGTTCCTTTAAATTGTTATAGATTGAGAAACCTCTCTGAAGTACCGTATGACGGTCCCTTTAAATTATTATAGGTTTGTTACTGAAACACCTCAATCTTTTGTTATTATGAATAATTTTTGCTAGGGTTATCATTTTTTTTAGTTTGACATAATATCACAATCTCCTAATATTTTTAAAAATTACTAATATCCTCAACTATCCTATAGTATATAAAAATGTTCAAAAGTTAAAATTAATGTCAAAAATCAAAATTTAACTATTAATTTGATTATTTCATTTCAACCATCTTAATAATGATAATTTCATTTCAACCATCTTAATAATGATAGTAACGAAATAAGATTTTTCGAGACTATAAAAAGGTAATTAACATCATGTTAAATTAAAAGGAAAAAGTGGGGTTATTCCTTTTTTTCAAAGTACTATCAAATAATTATGTAAAAATCATTTATACTCCCTAAACCATTTAAATAAACAATTAAATCAAACATAATTAGATTGAAAACACAGCTATTAAATAAACCCATCTTTATTTCACAATCCCAGAACCAAGTAAACAGCCAAACGGGTATGGGTCTACCCATCATGGCTCGACCCATGCCTCCAAAAGCACTTTTACACAACAAGACAAAAAAAGCACACAAAACTCAAGCAAGCCAAACCAAGCCAAACACAAACACAACCTAATCACTCACATCTCTCTCGCTCTCTCTCTCTCTCTCTCTCTAGATCAAACAAGCATACCAATTACAAGCCAACACGTGATTGCCTTATATTCGGGTTCGGATATTGTATTATATAGCGAGAACCAAACCCGGAACCGATTTACCGAACAGATTAGAGGAGCTACTCTCCCAAACGGAAGGGCAATGCACGGAATTAATCTCGACCGTCGATGAAGCAGACTCCGGAGAGCAATCGGACGGTCCAAGGCGGGTGACAGTGAGAGACGTGTTGAAGTATTCCCTCACCTGGGTGATTATCCCATCCGTGACCGTCCAAGCGTGGACCCAGGAGATTTGACGGCTGTGATCGCAGCCCTCAGCGACGACGGTGGTGGGCCCGAACGACTGGACCTGCGAGGGCGTGAAAACAAACTCGAATGCTGACGACGTGGAGGCACCGCCAGTGAGGAGGCGCATCATAAACTGGTGGGTCGGCGGGCCATGGAACCACCACTCAAGATCAGAAGCGAGAATCTTGTGGACGGTCTGGACGTCACGTGACTTCAAGGCGTCATAAAGCGCACGAACCACTTGTCGGTTCTTGTGTTCGGTCTCATCCAGAGCTTTATCCTGAGAGTTAGCCAGTTCGTGTCTGAAAATACCTTTAAACAACAGAGACAGCACAGTGGGTTTTGTTTTGTTTTTTATTTTCTAAAGGTGAAGAGTTGTCTAAACCAGAAGAAACTGGTGAGGACTACAACTGGGACGAGAGGAGGGCATTATATAGAGCGATGGAATGGTAGTTTCGTGATTCACACGTTTTCGCTTTCTGCGTGTTTTGTGTAGGGAGTTTTGCTAGAATCTCCTTCAATTTTTGGTTTTTTCCTAAACAAAAGCCTCGCTTTTCGGATAAATGAACTTTATCCGGTTTCCTTGCTTAATTTGAGAAATCTATTTGTAAACAAGTTATTACAATTTCTAGACTTGGTTAAGGTTCAATTAACTTATTCTATTTTGGATTAAATTAATATTAGGGATCCTAGTATAATAAAACTAGTGTGGTTTAATTTTAGCATTTTTTAATTTAGATAAAAAGTTTAGAATAATGTTACATTATCCAAAAATTTGTTCAAATTTATTGTTCAAATAATGCGGTAAATTTATATATAATTATCATATCATCAATATATCATTTTAAAATTAATATAGTAGCTATAAATTAACTTATCACATCATTTTGACAAAATTTGGGGTAAATTTTTTAAAAGTGTAGTATTATTTAAATGTTTATATTATTAAATTTTAAATGATACCACACTTTTTAAAAATTTATCAAAATGATATGATAAACTGATTTGTAGTTATCACATTAATTTTGAGATAAAATATTAATGATGTGTAATAATTATACAAAAACTTATTACATCATTTAAGTAATAAATTTGAATAAATTTTTTAATAATGTAGTATTACTCTAAATTTTTGGTACAAAATTATTACTTAGTAACCACTATCCAATAAAAAAAAAAGTAAAATCATAATTATTTTCTACCTAAATAACTCACAGTCTCAAGTATTGTAATGACTTATGACTTCAATATCCATTCAAGAGAAATTTTGAATGAAAATCTCTATAAAGACATTTTTTTTTCTTTTAAATATCGATATAATGATTTAATCTAGAACCTAAAATATTAATCTAGATTCACACTTTTTACCATAAAGTTATAGTGGATAGTGATTGTATTTGTAAAAGAATTATTTTAATTAATAAGTAAGAAGTTATTAGATAAAACATCACACTCCATAGGGCCTGACTGCTTCCTATTATTAAGTTATATTGAGGAAAAAATTATTGAAATTTGAAATTAATAAGTTATTTTTGAGAAAAAAAGGAACTTGAGAAGGATTTTCGGAATTCTAATTTTCACGAAACCTAAAGTCTGCTGTTTATAGTGGTGACGTGTCGGGATTGGATTGAGGAAGAGGATTTGTAGGGTCCATGTGATAAAAAATTAATATTTTTTGAACAATCATTGAGGAAGAGGATTTGTAGGGTCCATTTGATAAAAAATTAATATTTCTTTAACAATCACTCGTATCAAAGCACTCTTTAAATGGTCAAGCCAACTTTTGTTGACTATTTGACCCGTTAATTGAAGAAGTCCATCGCTACTTATTATTATTATTATTTTTTTAACTACTACTGCCAAGTGGATAACTGAGGTCAAACGGAATAAGACTGGTAACATGAATAAAAAAATAGTTCTCATACAATAAAGAGTAACATATATTAATGAGAGAATAGCCTACACATAAGATAGAGGGAAGCCCCAATTTTTGTCATGGCGGGTGCAGAACTCATGGCAAGGTCACGAGTCCTAACCTTATCCAAACAATTTTTTTTTTTTTTATATACTAATTATGTATTATTAATTAATTAATTTAAATTTTAGAAGTAATTAATTATGCTTTAACAAACAGAAGTAATTAATTTTGTGATTAGGCACTAAAAAGTGGAGTGTTTTCAGCTCACGCTATTGAGTTTCTGTTAACTTGAGTGATTAATAATGACACCATTAATTAATTAATTAATTAAACTCCTAAAATTGTTGATAGCCAACTGTAAATCAGTCAGCCTAGATGTCACTAAATTAATAATGATCGTGTTTCAAAAAGATAATGCCCATTGGAAATTTTAAGTTAAATTAGATTCTATGGCATAACCCCAATGATTCCACTCAAATAGTTTTCTTATGGTTATATAAGGTTTTGTGTTTCCAAAAATTAAGGGTAAATTTTATGTTCATCCCTAAGTTTTGAAAAAATATCAAATTTTTAATTATATTTCGAAAACACATAAAATATTTATTATATATATATATTTGCTTTAATACTTATATTTGTTTTTAAGAAAATGTCAACTTTATATGGATGAGAGATTAAGTTGATGTTGGGGTGTTGTTTGATTAAATTGAAGATTAATGTGGTGATTGGATTGAAGATGAAGATGTGGTGGTTACTTTTTTTTTTTCAATTTTTAAATTCATTCTATTTTAGGGTTTAGTTTTAGTTTTTATTTTATTAAAATTTTAATTGTATGTGTTGTAATTAAAAGTGGGGTACAAAAGAGTCTTTGCATACTTTTTGCTTGGTTTGATTGTTAGTAGACTAATGAAAGGGAGTAATTTAATATTTTTTTGAAACTTTAAGAAAGATTTAATACGTTTTCAAATTGTAGTTAAAATTTTGGCATTTTTCAAAACTTAAAGATGAAAATGAAATTTATCCAAAAATTAAATATAAAATTTTATTATTTTTCAATCTTGTAATATTATGAGTATTGCAGTTTTACTATTATTTTTTGAACAAAGCAATGCAGTTTTATTATTATTATTATTGTAACAAAACTTAAATAAAACCGTTCGAATCGATGTATGATTCAATACTTTACCAACCACAAACTTAATTCATGTGATTATGCACATATCCATATGCTCCAGTTATGAGATTTCTAGTCACTCTAACTTTCTCCTTTTAGTAGAAGATATATGTATCTCAATTATGGAGACAATTATTCAAACTCATGCAAGTAATTGATTTATTTTGATAAATTTCGACAAACTTTTAACATGTCTAATATTGATCTTAAAAATATAATGATAAATTGGTCATAGCCTAAAATGATAAGGCTATGGCTATACTTCAGTTTTGAAAAGCTTTTTATTTTGTAATTAGGTGATGTGATTGTAATATAAACAAATTTTGGTATAAATTAATTTCATATCATTGTTAATATAAATTATAAAATTTTGAGTTTGGTTTATTTTGGAATCCAATCCAGTTTTTTAAGTAGATTGAAATATAACCGAAACCAACTTTAAATAGAATATAAAGCCAAAACTTCTGAGATGGATCTATAATAAACGAATTTATTTATTTATTTTAAATAAAAATCTCATCCAAATCAAATTTCCTTAAAATAATACAGGATTCCATTATATAATTGTCCTTCTTATTAATAAATTATTTTTGAAAGAGTTGTGGTAAAAACTCGAAATGTTGGAGAATTTGAACAAAATATTCCTCAGTAAAGTTTGGTCCAATAAGCAGAGATAATGTAAGCAGTTTGATGATTATTGTTTTGTCTTTAACAATGGTTTTATTATGTAATAATTAATTGAACAGAGATATGAATAGCAACTAGCCTTTGTCACTTTCTTTGTGGGTTCCTTTTTAGTCCTCATCTTGAAAGAATAATTGCAAGAAACAATTATGTAGCTTTTGAAGAAACAAACACCGGTCACCATAGTTTGGAACTTTTACAATGGTCTTGGATCAAAAATACAAACATCACTTCAGTATCATTATCATAAAATTTCATTTAGCTATCAGAATTTAATATTCAACTTCACAAATATTAATAATCACAATTTAGGAATTTAGTATCGTCTCATACCAAAATAAAGGTATTAGTCTGATTTAATTACATAATTTAAATGTTCAAACTTCATAAAGGTATTCATCAATTTCACAAAATAAGATTACCTTTACATATAAAATTTACATAAAATACAAATTTAACATTCAACTAAACAAACAAGTTTACTCTTAGTTCAAGTGATTTGCATTTTTCTATTCACATCAACAATGATCTTTCAAGTCTTAGTATCTTATAATATACATTTACTATTAGTTGAAATGAGTTTACTCATTTATGAGGGTAAATATTCAAATTTTGTATGTGTTGATCGATCTTGATAGGTTCCAACTAATTCCTCTCTCCTTCGGCGCTTCATGATAGAAGGAGTTTGTAAATGTAAATATTTGAATTATGTATGTAATGACTAATTTAATGAATTTTCTTAATATTTATGAAAACACGTAATTTTCAGTTAGAATAGTAAATAGTGGGACTGGACACATTGTAATTGATTTGAATAAATTTTGATGGACCAATACGTGTATGGCGTAAATTTTTTCTTAAGCGTAAATAAGGGTGCTCTTACTTCTATAGTAAGTTATCATTATTTTGGCCATATAAATCAACATCATGATCCAATATTTTGAACCCATTTCCAAGTAATAGTGCGACAAACAGGCTTCTTTTGTCTTCTACAATACAGAGAAAAAGGAAAGTGTGATTGAAATATACATTATTATATGAATGCAAGGCTAGGGCCAGACAAAAGCATGAATCTTGAACTATCGATGTTGCAATCGGGGGGCCCTTCATGGATGTATGATTAGATCGGAGGGTGATCATTGTCCTTGGTTGTCAAATCCAGGATGGCCCCATAGTGATGACCGTCACACTCACACTCCAATCACATTCAAAGGAAACAGGGGAAAACGTTAGTAGTCAATGGAATTGGAGCTGTCCTGGATTGCAAAACCACAGATAGACTAGCATTACTGTGTTGATACCAGCGGATTAAAGATGCTGATATCTTGTACTGATTATTGTATTTATCCGAACGCATTTAATTTTTTTTTTTTAACAGGGTCAGGACTTTTCAAAAACACATATAATTAAAGTACACGTAATTAATTAAAAACTATTAGAGATAGACATTAAAGGTCCATTATTTTTATTTTTAGGAAAATTTTATTTTATTTTTTAAAAATATGAATATTAAAATTTATTTTTAAATTAATCCCATGGCGGACAGTTTTTTTTTTTTAGTTGTTTATTATGTTTAATTCTTATTTTTTTTTTATAATGTTAGATTTTAGAAGAAAAAAAAAAACAAATGAAATTACTTTTAAGTAAAATTAGTTTAACTAACTTTAACAAAATTTGACTGAGTGGAAGTATTGTGTAATAAAAAAGTAATGTGTTTTCGTCTAATTTTAGACATACCTCAAAGAGATTTCATGCAGTTTGTTCTTCTTTTTTTTTTTTCTTGGTTTTATTCATGGATAAAATTATTTTTGACCAAAAATCTTGGTCAATTATTAATGTTGATGGAAGTCAATTGATTGAGTGAGGGTTTAGTGTAATACAAGAATAAAATGTGTTTCCACTTAGTTTTAGACATACTTTAGGGGAGTGTTGTGCAATTCATTTTAATTAAAAATGGGATAATCCTAATTCCCCAATAATTTGACATAATAGTAAAAAAACCCTTACTTTTTGAAATCATTAAGGAACCTTATAATTTATAAAAATAGTCAAAAAACGCCTATCGTTTATGAAAATAGCCAAAAAACCTCTTAACTTAAGAAATCATTAAGAGATTTTTTGACTATTTTTATAAACGACAAAAGGTTTTTTTGATTATTATACCAAACTATATGGAGTTCTTAATGATTTCTGAAGTTAAGGGGTTTTTTTACTATTATATCGAAGCATGGGGAAAATTAGAATTAACCCAATTAACAGTAGTTAAAAAGAAAAATCTATCCTATATCTACCTATTCTTTTCTTATTATTATTTTTTTTTTCAAGCATTGGTCAATTAAGGGCTTTAACCGTGTAAAGCTAAATTGATAGTGAAATTTATTGTCTTGACAACAAACTTTAGAGTAAGGTGGAAAGCATTGAATTCCCTACCACACACGGCCTAAAATTGTTGCTACACATTCACATTTTTGGATAAATTAATCAAAAAAACATATACTTCTATTTTTTAATTTAAAGGGTTTGATAGTTACATAAAACTAAACTCACAAATTCAATTTATATATATATATATTTTTTGAATACAGGAACTGTAACTGGGACAAGCCCAGAGAACAACCAGGACCATTGAACCGAGATATTACACTGTGGCACGGCCTGGGGGACGACTCCCAAGTGGGAGAGAGCCACCCACACGAAGGTGGGGGAGAGACCCACACTGAGGTGGGAGAACAACCCACACAGGGGTGGGAGGACAACCCACACTGATGGTGGGACAGAAATTAT
Organism: Litchi chinensis; assembly: GCA_019925255.1. Taxonomy (NCBI): domain Eukaryota; kingdom Viridiplantae; phylum Streptophyta; class Magnoliopsida; order Sapindales; family Sapindaceae; genus Litchi; species Litchi chinensis. The sequence goes on along the minus strand of CM034463.1, from coordinate 23,631,147 downwards.
TAATATATTATATATTATATAAGATTATATATTATATTATTATATATATATAGAAAGTGGGGGGAGCGGGTGTCGAACCACGCCTACACTTGGCGTGGAAGTTGACTGGTGCCAACGGCACCAGCAACCATTCGACAAATTCAATTTATATTAGATGCTCATTTCACGTGTAATTTACAAAATCTCTTGAAAATTTAATCTTTGGAAAGGTCAAAAACTAATTTGAGGTAGATGATATCAACACGTATGTATAATTTAAGCGCATGATCCTTTATTAATTTTAGACCTTTTAAACACGTTTTCGAACACATTAAAATTGCAATATTTGGAAGTAAGATTTAATTTTGTTGTTTAGTCTAGGCTAAAAGAAAAATGGAAAAATTATGTTTGATAGAAAAATAATATCTTGTTTTCAGTAAGATGACATGATATATTTGTCTCATTGAAGGCGTTTAACGTGTAATTTACAAAATCTCTTGAAAATTTAATCTTTGGAAAGGTCAAAAACTAATTTGAGGTAGAAGACATCAACACGTATGTATAATTTTAAGCGCATGAACCTTTATTAATTTTAGACCTTTTAAACACGTTTTCGAACACATTAAAATTGCAATACTTGGAAGTAGGATTTAATTTTGTTGTTTAGTCTAGGCTAAAAGAAAAATAGAAAAATTATGTTTGATAGAAAAATAATATCTTGTTTTCAGTAAGATGACATGATATATTTGTCTCATTGAAGACGTTTCTATCTAGTAGACCTAATATACACATTTATATAATCATAAGAGTTTCAATACCTTAATCTTAGACCTTAAAAAAGCGATTTCTAACATATTAAAATTCCAAGATTGAGAAGAAAAATTTATATAATATCACGTTTTCAGTAAGACGGCATATAATACTTGTCTCACTAAAGACGTTGCTGTCTAACCAACCTAATACATTCTATAGTTATGACAGCTTATCAGGAATTGGTGTGGCTTTTTCATGACCTTCCATGGGTGAGTTTGGGACTGGTCTCTGTGGCTATATTATCAATCAACCATAATCAAATCAAAATTTTTAGGAATGATGATACCATCGTTACCAGATTACATCGTCAGTTTATGCCGACAAACAAACTACTACTCCATTACACCGTCCACCCAAGAGAGCATGACAGGTTCACATGCAGATAACAGGTTACAAACATAATCAACAGATTAAATAATAGCAACAGAACTTCAACAAATGGACATATAAAGTTGATTGAATATGGAGACAAAATGAAGAGGCAATCTACCATGACTAACTGCTAATATACACAAGACAAGCAACTAGCATCAGCAATCAGAAAGTGAGGGACAGGGACAGAAACGTGACGTTTCTTACTTTTTAAGTATTGAAATATCAAATATAAAACAGTTTAATCATAGAACTACCCACTAACTACCTAGCAAAATCAACTTTAGCTAAAGAATTGTTTCTTGATGACATAATTTTCATTGTATTAATCCCAATAACATCAATTAAATATGGAAAAAACTGTCGTTTTCCCTCCTCGGTGAGGGGCTTGGAAGAGTTCACTTTCGGTCATCAAGCAGATTCAAAGCTTTAATCATTCTACTTTACAGCGACCATGATTACCACAATGAGATTCATGGTGTTAATGGAAAAATACTTGGCTGTAAAATTTCAAGCTAATAGTGTTACAAGCTGTTGCTGCTGCTTACTTGCTTAGTGCGCCATTTCACACAAATCCATTTCCAGCTTGAAAAACGTTGGCTGTGATTGGAGAAACTAATCTATCATTACCTAATCAAAACAGAACTATCATTACCTAATCAAAACAGAAATATCTACCCTGAAATAAAATGATTTTAGTAAAAGCCTCTAGCATCCGTCAGTGTGGCCCTCATATAATGTGGTCAAAATAACTACTCCACTACCAAAAAGAAAGATGATGTTTATAAAAGGATTCTCTCTCTTTCTTTCTCTCTCTTTTTTTCTTTAAAGATTTATCTGAGAATGTTTCTATGAGATTGGCACTATTCTAGCAAAGGAAACTGATGACCTTATAGGTGTTTCTCCAGAAAGGATTCAGCAATCCTTTTCTTTTATGACCTTTGAAAAAAAAGCTTATCTTTCAACTGAACGCTACAATATAGGCAAAAAGAGCTTTTGTTGACTATCCTGCAATATTTTGTCATGCAAAAGCATTTTAAAATGCACCATACACGTGTCTATCATTGTGTTTCATGCGTGTGTGTGTATACGCATGCTAGTGTGCGCAAAAAGAAGGAAAAGTTGATGGAAAATGTCTGATAATATCTAATACACTATCAAGATGTCAATGTCAAAAAGAAATTCTTTCAAAACTGACAACGGCACTGCTGTTCATTTACATACCTTATCGACAACAACAGGAGATACGTAGATAGACAATAGAATACGAATTGAAGAAAATATGGACAAAATCTTCAGTCTTTTAGGCTGATTAGGCTTCTGATAACAAAGTTCCGCCTAAAAGCAACATTTAGGGCCAGAAGCCTGCTATTTGACATGGACTGAGTTTCTATCAGGGCCACAGAAATATCAACTGTTTCTCTTAATAACATGAATACAAAGGTAATAGGGACTAAATCCGACTTCTAGATTAACCAGAATTAGGCAAATCCTCAAACTCCCATATTTGTGCCACCAGAGATTGCATCTAATAATTGTAATAACACAAATAATGACCCAATTATGAAGTTGAATGGGACAGGTTTGGTCCTTGACATCAAATTTTTAATATCAGCCAACAAATCAACTTATAATAAAATGATTTACAAAATCGATATTCCAAAAATGGCGTGAATACCGTGACTCAGGAAAAAGAAAGAATGCAGGTATGAGTCATTGTACTGAATTAGAAGGTTCTTGAGTGAGTCAAACCAGCCCAAAATTCCCAGAGAGGCTGAATTTATAAATATTCAATAAACTCAACACGACTCAAAACTCTAAGAAAATCTATTTCGGACATAATAAATTGTGCTTTATAAACAAAAAACGTATCAAGATGGGCTGTCACTTGGAAGCCTCCAGTTGTTAGACCCCAATCATCACTTACCATAGAAGGAATAAATCAATCAAAGATCTTAAGGTTTATAAAAGGAAGGTTTCTAATAGGAAGGTTTTGGCCATTAGTGGGGTTGAGTCCTAAAAGGCAAGTAATGATATGGGCAATTAATTGTGGGAGGATACTATGAGATCCTTGCAGGGTTTTGCTAGTATTTATATGGTGGGGCTCTTAGGGTTTAGATTATCTTATGTTTTCAGAATTTAGCAGAGGAGCTTTGTGAGAGGCATTGTGTAGCACGATACTCAACCTTTAGTGTAGCATTGAGGTTTTCATTTGTAATCGTTTATTTTCAGTTTTTAATTAATAAAAGTCCCCACATTCTCATACAAATTCTCTATTTATTGTTCTAACAACCCTTTGTTAGCAAGGTTCCTAACACCAGTTTATAGACAAAGGCCTTCTATCACAAGCATTGGAGTTGGCCACTCGTCCAGTTTTGCTTGTCTCAATCTGGGGTGACACCTACTGCTACATTAAATAGCAACATTGATCTTACAACACCACCTCAGCTCAGAAACCCTTTTGCATTAGGCCTTATCACATAATCATTCTTCTCAATTAGCAAGTAAACACACAGAACTAACTCTTAAAGCAATTCGATACCTTATATATCCTGCTCTGGTTCTCAAATAGCATCTCATACATTCTCTCCCCCCTTTCTAGTAACGAGGCCAAGAAATGAACATGATCAGTCACACTTTTCACTAAAGTTGTTAAGTGCTTTGCCAAACGTATTTTTACTTCAACTTTTAATTTTGCATATTGTCATGTGAACCTACTAAAACTTAATGGTAAACACTTTAAGTACCCAGTCTTAGTGTCTCCAGGTACTCAGTGAGGAACAAAGGTCTATCAACAAGTCTGTTAGTACAATGTTTAAGTTCACAAATATTATCAACTGCTATCCACAAAGTTTAATTTGCTTATGTAACAACAAATTCTTAAATGATGAGAATAACTCAGAAAAAGAACAGCCTCATTGTAATGGAAACTGATTGTGCAGATAGAAATATCCTCATAAAGCCAGAAATGTAAGAAAAAACAGTAGAAAACCAATGCATTCAAATTCATTCCAAAAACAAGCAAAATTTACACAATATTTTTCAGAAAAATTCATATAGTGAAAGCAAATTCAATTAAAAATGATTTTAGGCTAACACTCTTCTCTCTGTATCAATGATGGAGCAGGTGGAGTCATTGTTTCTTCCTTACCTATTGGGAAAGACTCTTCTTTTACCGTAGAAAGCTGCCTTTCTGGACTATAATATTCCCTTGAAACTCTCATGGGACTTGGAGAATGAACAATACTGGCCTTTGCCGTGACAGAGCTGTTCCCAAGTGGAGAACTGGGGCTAGATCCATATGGACTCACTCCATCTTCACGAGGCAAAGGTGACATTGGCTGCTGTTCACCACTGTCTATTCTTTTTTTATAAAATTTATCCTCCACAACATCATAAGCATTCACAGTTCTCACTTCCTGAGCAAGCGAGCACCAACAACAGCAAAGCCACAATGTGCAGTCGCTAGCTGAAGGTTCACCAAAACAGAACTTGTAAGCTGGCAACTTGAATCTCTTCCTCATCTGGATCCTCCAGAAGCCACCATAGAGTAAACCAAATGCACAAAGAACAATTCCTGCAACAGCTAAAGCCTCCCTGACCGCGTCATTGTCAATATTCACAGCAGCCAAGGTGAAAATCCAAAAAGGAGCCATACAGAATAAAACGAAAGTTGCAATGTGAACATACATGTTGCCGAACCCAAGCCTCTCCATATTCCACCCGAAAACACAAAAAGTACAGAAAAGCGAAAGGTATGCCACAGAAATATCATTCCAGAAGTCAAGTATCCCGCCACTCCATCGCGGTCTATCCTCGTCCATCCTTTGATCGTCTCTTGGGGCAAATGAATATCTCTTCTCGAATAATTTCCTTAACTGGTCTGGCCTAACCCTTTCTTCATCATCAATTGGAATCTGTGCTTCCTCATCCCCTTTAGAATCGTAGTCCTTCCCGAGGGGGCTCATGATGCAGTAAAGACCCGCTATGGCAGGGGCAGCAATTGCAACAGATATGCATATCCCAACTCCTATTGCAGGTCGATCAGATCTGCGGTACCCCAAGTTTAGACCACAAAGTGCATATTGAGCAAAGCAGTTCACATTGAGCAGAATAACCACCACCATAATGTGTGCCCACTCATGAGGTTTATAAGTCCCGTTTTTGCAGTAAATCTTTCTAAGTCCAGAGATGTCTTTCGGTTCCCACCTACAAAGAAGTACCAGATGATAGAGTCTCTTGGGGTGCTGGTACAAACACATAAGAGTAAACAGTGCATTGAGAATCTGATTATTAACTTCAAACCAGACATCTCTATCAGATTTCTTCGGTATTGCTTTGTTTAACATTCCTGTCATGACAAAGAACAAAATAGCACCAGAGACAGCAACAATTGTGATCCACACAAACATTGCCATATTAATTGGGTTCCTAATCCATTCTTTGCCCATTTTCATGAGTGAACCCCAGTCAATTTTCTTCGTAAAAACCCCATTCAGCCGTTCTCTTAAACCATGACCACTAGAAGGAACGGATCGTGAAAGCTCATCCTTTTTCTCAGCTATTTGAATGAATTTGGCTGATGCAGAACCGAACTTGAAGAACTTAACTCTATTATGAGTTCCACCTAAAACATCATTAGAACTCTGAGGTTTTTCATTGCTTAGTAGCTGTTTTTGAGACGTTGATATCTGAAAACGGCTTTGATTCTTCACTTCAGTTCCTTTAGATTCCTCAATGTCCTCTTTCTGTTTCCCATTATCATTCGACCCCATTTTCACATCAAAACTCAGCTTCCTCACTCAAAAATCCAAACAATAACATCACAATCTAAGCTGCATATAGAAAGACAACATTATATGCAACCTCTCTAACTTCATTTTATGATTCGAACCCTGATAACAAATTCCACATATAAGCACTCATTCACAGTTCAAAATCATTGCCTAACAAAGAACACAAACCAACAAACTTATCAAGCAAAAGCAACCAAGCTAAAGATTCTACAAGTAAAATAAGTTGTTGAATTGAATCCAACCCAGATGATAAACAACAAACCGTACACAAAATTTGTTAAGATTACACATCAAAATCCACACTTTAGAACAAGAAAGGGCCATATGATGATAAAAATCAAAACTTTGGCACTAAATTAGATTGACAAACCATTGAATACCAACATATGAACAAAAGAAAACAACCTTAACATATGCTGTATATCATTTGTTCAATAAAGCAAAAGCAAAACACGTGTTCTACAAGTAAAGGAAACAAAAAAACAAAGGCTACAAGAAAAGCATATATGCTCAACATATACCCAGATGTATTATGATTGAATATTGAATACTAAAATTGATCAGATAGGAACAATATAACAATGATAATAGGATATAAAAAGTCATACTTGTAGATGTGGGTGATGTTTGATTCCCATTTGCACCAGAAAGAATCGAGCAAAATAGCTATGGAAGTTAGCTGGAGCCGGGTTTGATAAAGTCGGGAGCTAGTTGTTGATGTTGATGACCAAAACAAAATATCAGGGAATCTCGGTTCGTGTCCAAGTGGACGGTGGCAGCCCACAGATTGCACCAGCTACATTTTCTACTTCCATTTGTCTCGAAAGTTTGAGTTTCCTATTAAATAAGATGATTTATCAACATTATACAAAGAAAATAATGTCAATGTTTCTCAAAATTTTGATTATAATATTTATTTTAGAATAATGTATTAATGATATAATAATACATATAATTTGTTACATCATCTATATGAATTTGAATAAATTTTTTGATATTATAATATTATTTTATATTATTATATTTATGATTATAATATTCATATATTATATCATATTGGTATGAATTTAGATTAAAAATTTAAAAAACCTAACAATACTCTAAAATTTATTATGAAGGGTTTGCATATGATTATTATTTATTTTCATTACAATAAGGTCAAGAATATGAAGGAGTAGGCTTGGCAATTTAAGTCATAATAGGGTAATCTGATACAAATTGAAATAGATATTAGGTTGGATTTATTGTCATATCAACTCATTTAACCAGTTATGAATTGAAAATTTGGATCAAGAAACAATAATGCTATAAGAATTGAAGAAGATGATCTTATTTATAATTACGTCAATCCATTTAACGAGTTAATGTCTAATTAATAAACTAAATCATGATTAAATGGCTTAAAATGGATAATATTTGGCATGACTCTTATAATAACATATAAGTAGTGTAGTGCCACATTAACCTTTTAATAAATAAGTCGTATTAAATTTGGAGAGATTAACCCATTTAACTAATCATATCATGTTGAGTGAAAAAATGAATAGTATCGAATCAGGTAGAGTTTAAACCCAATTTATCATTACTTAAAAAAACTCATGTCTGTCAAATATTATTAATACGGTTCAAATAATTTTTATGTTTTTACGTAGAGAGAGATTTGAACTTAAAAACCGAGACATGTGGTTAGTGACTAAACTATGCCTATAATTACACTACAATTAAATAACTAATTTGAATAGTATTAAAGGTTTGATGAAACTTACCGAAATAAAAAGTTATATTCCAAATAGTTAATCCGACGACATGGGAGAGTTCTCCGGCCACATATTAAATACGAAATAAATTGAGTGGAGGTTTGCTTAATTGATAAGCATTGATGTTGCAAACGGAATCTGTGTTGAAACAATATCTAACTTCTCCGACAATTTAGATGTATCTACAAAACAAAAAGTTCTCACGAATCAAACACGCGTCTTTAATTTTTCGATTGTTACTTTATTGATAGAGACAATAAATCTTGTCTTAATTTCAGTGGGAGAGGGACTTGAATGGACCGGCGCATGTTCGAACCCCTTATCTGAATCAAACCACTCACCAACTCAACTCCTTTTTTTTTTTTAATCAATCATTTACTAATCACACAAGCTTCACGTGTTCAGGTTAAAAAAAATCATATCGTCCCCGGATCCATTTTGTTTAAATACCTGTACACAAACAAGAACACTATCAAGTTTTATTTTCCCTTGACTTCATTTCACAATGAAGTTCAGAGGAGACTTGAATGACCAAGACGATTTGAATTCGAAACGAGTATTTCCAATCACAAGCTCAGTGTTTACAAACGCAATGGTAACCACTCCGATTCAAAACCAAACCGAGTGTATTCAAGTATAGCAAGCATAGTAAACGAGTGTATAAATCGACACAAAACACATAATACGGTACAATCATCCAGGACAAAATGAAACCACGATACATTAGCATATGCATATGAAATTTATTTAAGTAAGATCGTCCTCTTCCAATTCTTTGGCTTTCAGCTTTTCCTTCACCCTCAATAGAAGGGTGGTTTTCCAAGAATCCTGCAATATCATTAGCAACCAACAAACTGACATCAGAACATTGAGATTCTTACAGAAGCAATTTTTAACAATGAAAATTTCTTGCTTGTGAAGGCTAGGATTGCCAGGAAAATTATACCAGAGGAGTCATACTATCAAACTCCTTAACAACATCTGTAAACTTTGCAACATCTTCCTCATCCATGGAAGCAGCAATATCCTAACACATTTAATAAAGAAGCTTAAAATTTTATAATTGTAAGGAAATAAAAAGGTCGGAGCAAGATAGTAGTAGTCACAGTATAAAGAATCATGAATTGAACAAGTTGTGCCATTTGTGCATAACATACAGCTAATAGTCTGTATTCACGAGTTCCAGAAAAAGTTGGATCCAGTTCCTGCAAAACCAAATGCGATTAGTTTAGCCAACCTGAATCAGAAGTGTCAAAATCAACAAAAGCAAAGCTAAGAACCTGGTATTTCTCTAATGCATTGGTAATTGAAACAGCATCGCCCTTGCAAAGGTGGCAAATGCCAGCATTCAGAAGATGTCCTTTCACTCCGTACTTCAGCAGGTTGTTCTTGAGTGACTCTTTGGCTATCTCTTCATAAATCTCAATTGACTTCTGATATCTAGAGAAATAACATATCATTTTAGGTAATTAGATCTCATTCCACCGACTTCTCAAATTTAATACACATATTAAGCAGGTAAAAAAATAAATAAATAAAAAAGCCTCAACTTTTCATAAAGAACAACCAACTTAAAATGCACCAATCTATGCAACATATTTTAACTTGTTTCACATGCCAAACAACCGTTATGATAGAACTCTATGATCATATTATATATGAAATGTGAAAGCATAATCCAACATCAGTTTTTTGAGGACATGGAGGTGAGGCTGTTTTTCCTTTATGGGGTAGATTAAACTATGGGCCTTGGTCTCTGCAAAATTTCAAAAAATTCAACTTTTCATAAACCTTGTTTTCGATGCATTATGAATTGAGATGGAATAAGTTTTACTGTTTTAGTGATACTCAACTTTAAATTCAAGCACAGTTTTTTGCATGCCCTACCCTGATTCCTGACCAGACATTTGAGTTGTCCTTTTACTAGATTATCTTTTTGTTGTGGACAGCGTGTTCACTCATTCTCTAGAATTCATTTATCATCTAATACAATTTCTGTTGTTTCTCATCAAAGGAAATAGTAAAAATAAACAGAAGTAGATCCAATATCAATAGATATAGTTGCCAAAAGTGATACATCTCGAGTGCAATTTCTGCTAAAAACGGATAGCTTACTGTTCTAGTTCAGCAGCATATTGTGCAACTTTCTGCTTGCACTGGTTAGCAGTAGTTGTAACTTCTTCATTTTGGAACATATCAGCTGCCCTCTCAAAGTAAACAATGGCCTGCTCAATATTATGATCAGTCTCATACAGTTCACCAATTTCCTGCACATAAAAGAAGCAACATGTCATTAGTGAGTCCAAATCATCAAAGCTAAATATGCTAATTACATGCGTTCTATGTTATGAAAGAAATAACGACGGTGTTCCAATTTCCAAAATCAAATTCTATAGTTTAACTGAATAGCAAACTATGGGAGGACAAAAAGAACTGCATAACCATAGGAACCCAACAAGCAGGAGGAGACTACTAGTATATCATGCTGTAAAAAATGGTTGCAAATGATCATAAAAAAACTGAAAAGCAAGTTCATAGTTTATGAGAGGAATGACAATACCTTGTAATATCTTGCAGCCATGCTGAGCCTTCCAATATCACAAAACAAATTTATAGCCTGTTCTAAGCAAGATATGGCCTCTGCAGATGAAATTTGGATTAGAATTTATCCTACTAAAGGAACAAATTTCTAGTAGATGATGGAAACAGGAATGAAAGAAAACAAGAAAAAGACTGTCACGAGACCAGATTCCTTGGTTTCATTTTGAGTCAAATCAGCAATATAAATATAAGACTGGGAGACTTAGGAAATCGAAGGCACAAATATAGGCAAGGTGACGTGCTAATCAATAAACATATTTTTAATATTTTCACCAGCTTAACTAGCAAGGTGTAAAAACTTCGGTATAGATGGCAAGAGGACACGACAAAACATCAGTCTATATATAACCAAAAAATGCACTCCTCGACTTTTACATAGTGAACTCAACTCAGCAACAATATATGCTGGGAGAAAGTGATTTTCAAGCTTAGAAACTGCATTGTGAATAAAAGTATCACCCAAAACAGCAGTCCAACAAGAACATCACCGAAAGAAAACGGCTTGAGGTTACCACAGAAGAGGGATTAAAATGGAAGATCACACTTATTACTCAATCAATTTTACGAAAGTAGGCCCAATTTCTCACAGGAAAAGAGAAGCTTTCAGATACTCAAAAAGAGGGACTCCATAGAAAGAAATATCGAGCACTGAACAAATTTATCTAAAACCATTTAAACATTTTACTAATAAACCAACAACCCCATAATCTCTATTAGCCATGTTGAGAAGGTCAAAGCTTACCCTTTGTAGATGTTTTCTTATAGCAATGGCCAGCATCAACATAAGCTTGGGCCGCCTCATGCTTGCTTTCCAACTACAAACAAACATGAACTTTATCATGCAACTCCATAAAACAATCTCACAAAATAACAACTTACTTCTTTTCTCATTGTTAAAAAGTACAAATTATACACAGAAAAAATCGGAGCACTTACCTTTATATGACAGTTTGCCAATTTGATATAAGTAGATCCAGCTTTATCCCCTGAAGACCATTAAATTGACAGATTAGCAAAACATAGCATATGCATGTAACTTCAGCTAATTCTAACAATTACTAAACCATAAGTTTACTTAAGGACTTTCTATCTATAAACATCCAACGTAATACAACTTCAAATATTGGTGCATTCAACAAGCAAAAATGACCATACGAAAACCAAATTTTACAAATGTGCCCTCATTACACAACAGCAAAATTAAATACATTCATCAAGCTAGTCAATTTAATCAGAAAACATCCTCAACTATTCCATATATCAAACACCACCATTTCAAACAAAAACAAATTCCATTTTATCGAAACTAACCAACTACTACCCCCACATCCAAAAACACCCAAACTCCAAGCACCTATGCAACTACCTCATTTCTGCAAGCAAAACCTAATCTTTTTTCATCAACCTAATCAATTCATCCTTTTCGAAAACCAATTCCATCTATGTGCTACCTCCCAGAAACACCAAAACTGCATGCATCTACGCAACTACCTCATTTCAGCAAGCAAAACGTAATCGCTTTTCATCAACCTAATGCAAGCATCAAAATTTAATTTTTTTATCAATTCATTCAAAACATCACCATTTCCACCAATCCAACACAACTTCTACTTCTACCACGCAATCATTCAACAAATATCAAATTTTCACAACCTATCCAATCAAAACACAACCGCGATCGACTTCAAACTGTAGATCACAAAAAAAGATCAAACACTTCAATTTGCAATCAAAGCGTCAGTTCAATCAGGAAATAAATAGAAAAAAATTACAGGATTTGGCGAGCTTGAAGGAATTGGCGGATTTATCGAAGAGATCGGCGGCGTCTTCGAATTTGGAGCCGAATAATCCCCAACTATTCAGCTTTTTCTCTGCTTTCTTCTCGAACTCCTCCGCTCGCGCTACGTGATCTCCCATTTTTGCTTCTCTTCGACTTTTGTTGCTTTTTGGTTATTGAATCGAAAGACTTGAAGATATTAAAAACAGAGTACAGCGAAAATGATAATGTCAGGACGTTAGGTTTTTGGAAAGCTGTAGTGTTGTGTTGTGTTGGTTGCTTTTCTTGAAAAGTCGAAGTCGAAGAATGTAGTGTTGTGTTTTCGCTTTTGCTTTTGGATCTTCTTCGGATTTTGGAATCTCCATTCTTTGTTTTGGGTTGGGCCTTCTTAGGCCCAATTTAACTATTCTCTTTTCTTCGCCCAATTTAATTATAGCTTTAAAAAGTAAACATTTATAACTTCTAAATCTAAGATTTTCTTCGAACACTCGTTATGAATGAGAATCAAGGACACCTTCAATCCAATCTAACCCAATCTGACAAATGCTCTTTCGTAGTTCTAAATCCATGATTTTCGCCTTCCTCTAGAGTAACATTTACTATGGATGAGGATCAAGAACAACCTTAGTGTATTGAATATTTTATTTGTAATAATTTAATCTTTATTTATATTTATTTTATTTATAATCAAATTACTAAAAATATACGAATTATCAACTAGATATTTTGTACATTTATGATAAAGTAAATCTAATTCAATTAACCCAACCAAATCCAACCCCGACTATTATTAGATTAAGTTGGCTGGATTGAAAACTTATTGGGTTGGGTCATGTTGAGTTGAGAGATTTCCAACCCAACACAATTCAAACCTAAAAACGTCCATCTATCACTAATTTGTATAATAATATTTGAACTGATTGCTTTTGATCTCAACTGAGTTTTGGATTGGGCTTTCATGGGCCCAAAATATCTGAACACATTGCTGCTTTGATTTTATTTGCTTATTTATTTCATATAGATCTCATTTTAAATGAGACAAATTAATGATAATGCGACATTTTAAATTCATAAAAATAATTTAGACTTTGAAATCAAATTTGAATCAAGTTTGTTAAGTCCGTTGTTTTACCAGACTTTTTCTTCTATCTTCGTTTATTCATTTTCCCCCAAACTTACTTTAATTTAATATAATACAACTTAAATATGCTCCAAATTGCAATTTCGTTTGCATGTCATTACGGTTGATTGAATTTTATTATATTTTGGGCTTTTTGAATCTCATCTACCGATTCACTTGCATACAAGTTGAATGCATAGCCTTGTAGCTACAAATATCTTATTTTTGCGAAGTTGAAAATATTTATACAAATCTTGACCAAGGAAATTAGAAAACAACAAATTAAAAAACAAATTACTCTAAAACATTCATTTGGAACTCAAATGATTAGTATACTTTCCCTTTACATTTATAATAGGTGTTCAAGTCTCACCATATGCATTTACAATTACAAACTAGTGCAGGGAAGTTTCTCTCTTTATTGTAGAAATAGTTTTTCAAACTACACATATAGTATTTAATCTTGGTAGATAATGTGATCCCCTAACCTTTAAGGTTAGATTACCTAGAGATTATATCCATTGATTTTGAAAATTTTTTCAAGATCACCCATTACCAACTATTACCACAATGATCGGTGGGAATTACGTGAATGAATGGTAGAATTGTTATGAAAAAAATTTTAAGATTAGTCCCGATTAGAGATTAGGGGTCGTTTATTTTATTTTATTTTATTTTAAAGATTAAATAGTACTGCTGAAGACTGAATAGTGATTGAAATCGAAATTTGATTAATATGTTTATTTTTTATTATTTCTGAATATTTTGTAAACTTATTTGTTTTTTAAAGAAAAAATTATCTAAAAACTGGTAATTTGAAATTTGTACCCTTTTAACTATTTGTTGTTATATGATTTTAATTAATTTAATACAAATATCTGAAAATAAATAATTTAATAAATTCTAGAACATTTTTTATATACATATTAATACTATTTTATTCATAATTAAAATATGATTAAAAATTATAGTAGTATTAAGATTTTTTATATAATTTAATATATTAATATATTTAAGAAAATAACTAGAAAATGAATGTTTAATTTTGAATGAGATATATTTAGTTTTTTTTTTTTTAAATATACTTTTTGTAAGTATAAAAAAAAAATTAAATAATATAAAATTAAGATAAATTTGAAATTGTGTTATTTTAGGAGGGACAGATTTGGAATGAAAAATTTTAAATGTCATTAAGTGATTTACAATTAAATGAAAAGTTAAAAATTCTTACTTAATTTTTTTTCAATTATTTTTGAATAGTTTTAAATAGTTTGACCACTTAAAAAAAACAAACGAAAACAACTTAATAAATATAATTCAACCCTATCAAATCTTAAATGAAAAAAAAAAAAACAAATGACCTCTCAAAAAACTCATAAACCTAGAGAATTACTCATAAAACACTTTATTTCAAGACTCATAAATTTTATCATTATATTTATCCATTTTTAGCTAAATTATATAGTTTTGAGTTCCCAAATCCAGATTTTACTATATCAAAAACTTCTGTTTCAACAGTAATTTTGTTAAAAAGGTTTAAATATAATAATTTACAAGAATTAATTATAACTTGTTAAAAAATCCACATCAAATTATCTTTGTTTGATAAATGTGCTTCCAATATTTTTGAGATTTTATTATTACAACAGATCTTATCCTGTCCTTAACTTCTAATCTATTAGATCTATTTACGTCACATGTTCTTCAAATTGTTGGAATAAACTAATTTGAAGCTTAATTATTGACATGATTACGTGCAAAAACGCAATTTTACTCCCCACGCGTCCAAATACATCGTCTTTCCTCACTTGTTACATATTCATGTCCATATACATTCCCATAAAAACTGTCCCGCAGCCACTGACATTCCAAACAATCCAACCTGTCCAACTGAGCCAAGTAATCTTTATAATCTGAAATTCCAATCTTACCCTTCATTGATCTACCTTGAATCAACAATAATGCACTTCCACCAAAGTCATTTTGGTCATTACACTACCGCACACCATTCACTATTACTTGTTTTTATTGTGGTTCCAAACAAAAATGCGTCTAAACGCACAAGAAGACACAACTGCAATTAATAAAAGTACCCTTTAGCGGAAAAGTCAGTTTCACTAGCCGGAATGTCACCAGCTGCCGGAGCAGATGCACCGCTCTTGTCGGACCAGAAGCCGGGGAAGCGAGCTTCCGTGTCTGGAGCCGTGTTCAATGTGTCCACTAGCATCATTGGTGCTGGAATCATGTCAATTCCTGCAACTCTTAAGGTTGTTGGTGTGATACCAGCTTTTGTACTGATTGCGGTCATCGCTTGGCTGGCCGAGGTCTCGGTTGGAATTCTGATGAGGTTTACACATTCCGGTGAGTCCACCACGTATGCTGGCGTGATGGGGGAGTCATTCGGACGCGCAGGATCGGTTGCAGTGCAGATATGTGTCATGATCACCAACCTTGGTTGCTTGATTGTTTACTTGATCATTATTGGTAAGTCACACACATATATATATATATATATATATATGTATCTATATAAATTTGACTGACTTATCGAGAATCATTATCTATATAAATTTGAATATCTTGATCGTTCAGAGTGTAAAATCTGATGATATTGTTTTGGTCAATTTATCAGGAGATGTTCTCTCAGGAAATCAACCAGAAGGATCAGTTCATTTGGGTGTATTGCAGGAATGGTTTGGATTTCATTGGTGGAACACTAGAGTTTTTGCTCTGTTCTTCATTGTTGTCTTTGTCATGCTTCCATTAGTTCTGTACCGGCGTGTTGGTAAGTACCTTTCACTTCTTTCCAGAGCTTAATGTTATTGTTTTGGATAAATTCCTTGTTTAACATGATATAATTCTAGAGATAATTTTTCATGCTTATTCTGAATTCGAGTCTCCCTACGTGATTATTATCTGGATATAAGTAGAGGTTGAATTGGCTTTCCTTTCACAGAATCATTGAGATTCAGTTCTGCAGTAGCAGTTCTACTAGCTGTGGTGTTTGTTGCAATATGTTCAGTGATGGCAATCTCTGCTCTCCTGGAGGGAAAAACAAAGACCCCAAAATTGGTACCTCACTTGGACAACCATACCTCATTCTTTGACCTCTTCACAGCTGTTCCTGTTATTGTCACAGCTTTCACATTTCATTTCAATGGTATGATACAATCAAGACAACCAATCGTGCATGTGGTACATGTTCTTTACAATTTACCAATGGTTTCTCAATTGACTGTGGTATCTATATGCAGTTCATCCGATTGGCTTTGAGCTTGCCAAACCGTCTGATATGATCACAGCAACTCGAATTTCAATGGTCCTGTGTGCTGCAATCTACTTTGCTGTAGGACTATTTGGTTACCTTCTGTTTGGAGATTCAATCATGGCTGACATTCTGGTAAACTTTGATCAATCTTCTGGTTCAGCATTTGGATCAGTACTCAACGATGTCATTCGACTAAGCTATGCATTACACCTGATGCTTGTGTTCCCTCTTCTCAACTTCTCATTGAGGGCCAATCTTAATGAACTCCTTTTCTTCAGGAAGCCTTCCCTCGAAAAAGACGACACCAGATTTGTGTCTCTAACACTTGTTCTCCTGGCATTCTCTTATTTAGCAGCAATAGCCTTCCCTGACGTTTGGTACTGCTTTCAATTCCTGGGATCAACTTCAGCTGTCTGTCTTGCCTTCATTTTCCCTGGTGCTATTGTTCTCAGGTATTGTTTTCTTTCTCTAATGCAAACGTCTAGATTATACAAATGTACTTTTCTGAGATTCTCTTTAGACTGTCTATATTAGAGAATTTTCGTTCATGTCTATATTTTTCAACATTTTTGTTAATTTAATGCTATTATTTTTATTTTTTTTATAATTACAGGGATGTTCATGGAATTTCAACTAGGGGGGATAGGATCATTTCATTGATAATGATAATTCTGGCTATAGTAACCAGCACAATTGCTATTTCCACCAACCTCTATAGTTTAGTGAGCAACAAATCATAAATTTTTCTTTTTGATCTTTTGTGATAGAGCTGGAGGTTTTCTATTGTGCTCTTCACTTTTTTTTTTTAATAACTTCATTGTTGTACAAATAGTTTCATTTATTATATTCTGATTGAAATATGAGTGCTACCAAAAACAATTTTATTCATATCTTTCAATTCAAGAGCACATTGCAATGTGTAAAAGCACTTCGATATACAAAAGCAGTTTTCGCCTGTATTCACCTTCTGTAAGTGTAAAATCACTTCTACAAATCCATTACAATACATTTCAATGAGATGATTTGACTTTACTTAGAAGATATTATATGACAGTGTTCGTATTTATATACAATAACGTACCAACTACACAAATTACAACCTTCTACTTATTTTTACAAGAAACAATCAGCTTCAAATTAGGCATACACATGATAACGAGTCAAGACATTCTCGCTATGGATTATGATTAATGCCACGATGAAAGCATAATCGACACCAGGATAAACTTTAACCTTGAAATCTTCTTTGCCTTTGCAAGAACTACATGTGAACTTGTGATTCACCTGCAGTGTTTGCTATTAGTCCTATTCTGTAGAACATTTCTTTAAAGGAAAATGAAATTTTTGAAGCCAAAGTACCTCTGCAATCACAGCATGTCCCCTGTAAACTTTGTAAGATTGAGAGGAGGAACCCTCAGCAACCTGGAAATCGGAGACATCTTTGTTAAAATTACTTGGAAAGAAGACCTGCAACCGCGTTTTTTTTTGAAGGGAGAATGATTGCCTTGCTTTGAAGAGAAGATCCTTCAGCTCTGAGGTTTCTCCTCGATGAACAGTCTATTGTGGATGCGTTACAAGTGACTTTTTCCAATGTCAATGAAAACAAAAACCAACTAATTAGATCCTCCAGGAAGTTGCCTTGTTTACAAGTATCCTCAAAAGAGAGACGGAGACTTGAAAATTTACCTTCTCACACATTGTCAGGATTGGAAAACCAGCAGGATCGCGCATTACTGGCTTCTGGGAATGTTAAAGAAAGAACCATCAACCTGAAGGTGAAGATTTCCTTTAACATCCAACACTTCAAAGCGCACGTTTGAAAATCCGGAACGTTTCTTCTTCACAAATAGTTCCACAGGATAAGGGACACAGAAACTATCCCCTACAATACTAACACTTGGAACCCCATATGCCATCTCAGGAGTACTTTCCCTTGAACTGCTCCAAAAACCTTCAAAAACGGTAGATAGCAAGTGGCAGAGAACCTGAATATATATGGCTCCGGGAACATTGAAAAAATTTCCTGGAAAGATTGAAGAATTAGAAAACACGGTAAGAAAGTTAGACAAGTTACAATTATACTTATTTTAATGCCATTTGTTTGAGTTCTCATTGTTTTTCAACTCCTATGTAGATTTATTTAGTTTAATTTCTTTTACTTGTACCCTGCAAGTATCTTAAGGACCTCACAGGAGCTGATTCTTAGAAAATAAAATAGTGATATCATATAAAATATTGTTTCTTATTACTTTGTCTGGATTGAATCTTAATAGTCTGTCATTAAAATGTAATTTATTCTAAAAGACTTGACATTCAAACCATCATATCTTGAATGGCTATTCCCATAACTCATTGAATATATCGGGATAACTACTCTTACAGCATGGAGACTGACTTAGCTTGGATAATTACTTCTCTTTCATTTATAAATAATTTTTTTTTAAGTTGACATTGAGACCATTGCAATCTATATAGCTATATCCATGACACATGGTAGAGTATCCCTGTAAATCACATACAGTCCATCAAAATCAAAATAGCTATGATATATTTTAATTCAAATAATTTTGAAAAAAAAAAAGATGTAATTTTCAATGGATTTTATGCTAGAATAGGAGATACCCCTTTAGTTATTATGTATATAATATGTGATAAAATGTGATATAGTAATTTTATCGCTATTATTAATAATATTAAAATTTAAATAGATTTTTATCATGATTTTTTTTTGGACATATTACATTATAAGTACATATACAAATAACATTGTCGGGTTCTTTTGATCAGACTACTGATGTACAACTGGAACTAGAGGCTCTCATTGACGGGAGGAAGACTCCCTAGAAGAGGGAGGGACAACCCAAACAAGGAAAAATTAGCCACCTTTTTGGTAGCAAGGGGTGTCGAACTCGTAACCACGAAAGGGCACAAGCGGTGTGGCCGACAGTACAGCTTATTTTTATCATGATTTTACAATAATGTAATTGATTGAATACATTATTATATTTGACCAATTGTCTGTGTTACGACCCAAACAGGCTCTCGGACTAGGATTGCTTCATGTTGAAGGAGTTCTGTAGTGGGCCTGGGCCTGCAGACCACCAGACTTTTATAAGGAGTGGCGATATTTCTACCCAATCAAAATTGTATGTACACCCCCCAATCATGAACTTTTTTGATATTCCAATATTATCCTTATATGTCTTGCCTTTTTTTCTTTCTTTTTTTTTTTAATTATTTTTAAAGCAGTAAAGGACAGATCAAATAAGAAAAATCTCAAACATGAATGTATGATTGCTAACAAACAAGAAATTAACATTTCGCAACTTAGGGTGAAGATCAACCATGCTACGCACATTATAATCAGAATTTTCAAAACTTTAATAAAGCATACTAAAACACAGCTGAATACTAGATTTTGTTGCTGGGATGATAAAGTCCAAAACTGCAAAGTCCACTGGAAATTATAAGTACACTGTAAATCAACGAGTTGGGTTAGATATTCATGTTTGATAAAGTGTCTTAAGTGATTGTATGATTTAGTGGTTGACAGTGGAGACAACTGAAATGCGGTACAAAGCTTAAGACAGCTAATTCTGTGCTTGACTCGGTGATACTAAAACGCAGCCAAATCTTGTTTTTGGATCAGGCAACAGCTGCATTTGATCTTCACCTGTGAATACTAGATCCTGCTGCTGGGATGAGGCAACAGCTTCTGTGTATTATTCCTTTTTTGTATGTTCAAGCTCATTCATCCTCCTGGTTGCGCAACCTCACAAGCTTTTTAATTAGTCACTACAACATCAAGCTGAGAATCTCGCTCCACAATCTCTCTCCTATTTTTTGTGAAGACATCATGTGCAATTTCAGCACAATAAGAGCATCTCTAATGCTCTCATGATTGTGTTTTGAAAAAAAGTGACATGTCATCAATGTCAAGAGGTTTGCTTCCTAAATGACATAAGTATGATTTGATAGACATTTAAATTGAAAAATTCTTCTCCAATACTTCCACGTATTTCTATTTAATGCATTAATGTATTTTCATTTAATGCTTTCATATTTTTCATTTAATGCTTCCATTTTTTTAACTTTTAATTATATTTGAAAATTAGAATTAATTAATTATTGATTTGCTGACATGGTTGTCTAACACACCCTCTACAAATAGATGATCATGTTGACAATGTCTTTTTTTTTTTTTTTTAGTATCACCTTAACTTGACATTGATGAATGCTAATTGCATTTGAGAGGATTATTTTAACTCAATATCTATTTATCATATGTGGTATGTAATTTTTTTAAAATTTATGAAAGCATTGGAGATGGTCTAAAATCTCCATCAAGACACTGTTGATTCTCTTAATAATAGTGCAATTTCAGCACTATTGTCCTTTTCAATTCAAAGGTCTGTCAATGTTCTTTACTTGTTTTTGTTGTTGTAGTAGAGAGTGCACGCAGATGCAGATCTATTGGTTGCTCTGGGGACAATAAGATCTTGCAATTTCATCACTATTGTCTTGACATCGATCTTATTATTTCATTTGGCTCTTGAACTGTTTGACTCTCTTAATCAAAACTAAAAGAAAAAGGACATATTGGTAATATGTGAGGTATTCTCACAAGGCGCAATATTTTAAAAAGATCTTAAAGAGGTGTATGTACAAAAAGGGGTGCACATACAGTTTTTTAGGGCTGTAAATATCGTTACTCTTTGATGAATTCAAATTGAGTATGAGATTTAGTAGATTTGGTTATTAATTGTGTTAGGGCGAAATTAGATTTTCCTATAAATTTATTGAGCCTAAAATTGAATTGACAAAATTAATTCAATTTCAGGCATAATAGATAGATTCATAGAGCTGAATTATTAAGGGAATTGACACAAGCCCAAACCCAACAAACTAAAAGAGGGAAGCATACATCCAAGCAAATGAGTGAGAAACCATAGGGAGGGAAAACTTGAAATCTGACCCTTTGATGTCAGCATGGAAGTAGTCATAGGCCTATAGTTCAAACTTAGGCTTGATGCATCAAAGGGGTAAGGACACCGGTTGGTAGGTGAGAAGAGGAGAGACTATGCTTGCACCACGTGGCACAAAGACCTAAGAGGCTAAGGAAAGTTTGACACGTGTACATGATATTTGATCCAAGATGAGTAGGAAGCACCAAACACGGAAAAGGGAGGATAACCGACTAAAGAGGCTTTAAAGTAGGCACGGTGTTAAAAAGAGACCATAGAAAGGTACACACGAAGAAAGTGTGGTAACCAGCTTCAAGCACTAAAGGAACCAATATAAAAGGATGTTACTATTCATGAGAAAGGCAAGTGAGCAAAAACAATTATAATGTAAGTAAGAAAGAGAGTGGGTAATTAGAAGAGAGTGAGAATATCATATCAAAATTATAACCTTGAGAATCTCATTGTGAGGTGACCCAGACTCCTCTTTTCTACTATCAGTTGAAACCTCTTCTCTTTTTCCCTAGTCAAAGAGAAAAGGAAATTGCCTGAGGGAGAAGGAAATGCCTCCAGAGAAAGGGCATTGGTTATTTGAAGGAATTTTGTAGAATATGCCCCCTATTTCTATCTTACATCCTTATTAAGCTAATAAAATAATAAAATCCATTTCTCTCATGGATTATATTTTGATTGTATTTTATTCATATTATTGGTGTGGCCATTGAGTATAATTTCCACGTCAACAGTTGATGTTGTTTGTGGGGAGCGGTATGAAAACTATGTGACCTACCTAAAAATACACACTAGTCTAACAAAGAGCTAAAAGAAGACAACTGATCAAGCGGGACCCATTATAGGAGAGCTAGTTGGAGTAC